>BMAW01131697.1:144028-164146 GCA_019974015.1 Nephila pilipes
TCAGTATGTGGTTGTATTAACTGAAATAATTATTTGAATTTTGTTGCAAATATTGCATCTAATTCTAATTGCCCCAATAGGAAAGAAAATTTATATCAAGGCATTTGCTTTTATTAAGAGTTTGATTTTTGTAACTAAAAGACACAGATTGTAATATATATTTATTTTAAATTTCATAGCTGTCGTGTTGCTTTTAGAGCGAAATTAATAAAAACTAAAAAAAGCAAATTTTATATTTATATATATATATAATTATATATATATATACACTTTTCATTTACTTTTTTTACAAGATTTTATTTGGATTGCTCTCATATTGAAAACAAAAGTTTTAAAATCATTACCTTAACTCAATTTTTGTTTTAAATGAAACAATTATCTATAGCAAGGGTATTCAACCTTTTACACTATGGGAACCCTTTGAGCTTACCGTTTTCTTGAAGAAACCTCTTGATTAAAGTGCTGAAAAAATAGGATATCAAAGCTTTATCCTACTCAAATTAACAAAATTATTACTGCCTCTTTTTTTTTTCATCACAACACAAACTTCTTAATAAGATAATGAAAGGAAAGATAGCTAATGTTTTTTTTTCTAAAATGTATTCTATCAATGAATAAAAACAACAATATTTTAAATTAAAACAAATTCATAAAAAAGAACATTTTTAATGACTTGTCCATGATTGTTTTTTTTTTATTTCAAAGTATTTTAACACTTGGAATAATTGATAAAACCTGCAACCTAATGTCCTGTTCAGCAACCAATCTGTATCTGCATTTTGTTTTTGTCGCAGCGTACAAAGAGATAACATTTTCTCATACATAGGTCGAAACAAATGACATTATATGTTCCTCAAATCTTTTGGCAATTTCAGGATATTCTTCTCTAAAGTCAATCCAAAAATGCATAATATGAACTTGACTAAATTTTAGTTTCAGTTGAGTGCTGATCAATATATCAATTTAAGAAATACCGATTGAGCCAAAGAATTGAGACTAATATGTGACCTAACGTGTCTCGATTAATGTATTTGAAGCACGTGACTTTCATGAAACTTAAGATTTTTTTTTATCCAAGAAATATTTATTTATACTTATTTTTCATAAGCACTTACGGCACCCCTGTCAAAGTGCTAAGGTACCCTAGGTTCCGCGGAACCCAGGTCGAAGACCTCTGATCTATAACAAAGGCTTACAAAAATTTAAGGTAATGATAATTTTAATTTATACAAATAATCACGTTACAGTATCATTAACATCACATGTATGCATCAAACGCTCACGATAGAAGCTTATAAAACACAGAATGAACAAACAAAAGAATAAATAGTATGCACGTGAAATATTTGTATTTAAAGATACAAAATTTATATTTTATTCCCAAATCAAAGGCAAAGAACCTACAGAAGTGGGACAATGTTCGTATAATTTCAGATATCGTTACCTTTATCAGACCTTGGTTAATTTTTCTGAAGTCTGTCGCTAAAAAGTTCATGTTACTCTAATACGTCATTTACGCAAACAAATAAATAACAAAATCTAAGCTTTAATAAATCATATTTTTCTAAAAATCTAATACTATTTAATAGAAAAGAAATAAGACATAAAATATGGTAACTAATTTTATGAACTTTATAGGAAAGCTATATTCTAAGATACTTCATATAATCATAATCTACATTTATATTCAAAAAAATTATTAAATCAACCTTAAACTATAAATTTATCTCAATCAAGAGACTTTACCCACACAATCTCATTATCATAGAAATTTGTCGATTATTTTCGACTTTTAATTATGTAAAATAATGTAGTTGGGGGGTAAATTTACTCTTAGGGATACTCTATTTTTAATTATAAGAAGGGAATAACATTTTAGATATATATGAAATTAACACGAAATTCATTAGAGTCTCTCAATAAAAACGAGTACTTGTTTCGTGCTAGGATTATTTCTAAAGAATCTAAGTTATTTATTTATGTTTTGGCACGGAGACTAAAAAAATCAATTACTGGAAAGGAAGAGACGAGGATGATAAAATATCAATAAGCATTTCTACCATCATAAAAATGCAATTTTTCCTTCGTATATATAGTTTGGCGCAATCTCGTTAACCTATCTTCATGAAACGTCCTTTTTTTTATTTTAGAGAGGTGAAAAAACAATTCAATAAAAATTAAAAAGTTGTATGCAAAGTTTTGAAAAGAGCAGATTTAGCCAAACAAGGTGCGTCCACATTAAAAAATAGTTCATTTGTTAGCTAATAATTGTAAATCAATATTAAAATCATTTGACCACTAAGCCAAACTAAAAATATGTAATTTGAAGTTCTCAGGGGAATAAAAAAAGGCTGCTTCACCGCTTAAAATTCTAAATAAGGTTATTTATTTTCAGACCTTCCTTGATTCCAATTTACAAATGATTCAAGGTAATACATAAATAGATAAGTATATAAAATACTTATTTTTTTATATTTGTTTTCCTTTTAATCCAAGAAAAAAATTGGGGGAAATTTATGACGATATATTTTTGGAAATTGAGTTCATTAGTGGTGAAAGCAGGTTTCAGACACATATTTCATTTATTTTATTTCAATCCAATAAAAAATTCAAGAGAAATTTATTACGACGTATGTTTGAAAATTAAGTTCGTTCCTAATGAAAGCAGACATAAAAAAAGAAAAAACAAGTTAATTTTTTAAAAGTGGTCGGGTACGGCATTTATAGTGTAAAGAAAACAATAGCCCCTTGGGTAGCTAATATTTGTTGGCAGAGCTTCATTCATATAATATCCATTTAATAATTTTCATTCTGCATTAGTTGCTATACTAAAGAGAAGGGGGAAAGCTAATTCGAGGTCGAAATCTTAAAACAAAATTTGTAAGGATTGAATATTTATTAGTGTCGCAATTGGAAGAAACATGAGAGCTATTTATTGTTTTTTTAAATTTGAAACACGGTGGCGGTTCTAGGAAAATAGGCCTCGAACTCTCGTTGCGATTAAAACATCACTAGCCACAAAATAGCGAGCATAACCATTCGGGTACTCCATACGCTGTTTCAAAGCAGTAAAATAATGTTTCCGTTCTTGAGAAATGTACTAGCCATGTAAAATTGTTCACATATATAAGAACCAGTAAAAATTTAATGCAATAAATATCTTCTCTGTATTCTTCATTTAATCAAAAAAACTAGATATATTTTAATCTGATTCCTACAAATGGAGTTTTGAAAAAATAGTAATAAATGGTTACGCACATAATTTATGTAGATGTGCATTCAATTTTTTCATAAAAATTTGAACAATATTCCTTTAGTTATAAAACAATTTTAAAAAAAAATTCTTCTTTATCTCTCTCTAAATATCGTATCTAAAATATCTATTGTTCATTTTAATAATTAATAAAGTAATTTGTATAGTTTGTTTTTTTAAAATAATCAGTAAGAATAGCGTAAAAAACGAAGGATTACTTGTATTTTTTAAGAAATCGTGAATGAAGCTTACTTTTTAAACACTGTGAAATACCACATAGATATCTGTATAGCAAGCTAGACAAACTTTCAACGGATATTACGCAACTAGGGGGGATCCTAAGAAATTCCCAGAATCGGCTGACTTCTCTCCGAAGGGTTGTAAATCTCCTTTTGTCAACGTGTCTTTACCATGTATCCTTGCGCATTGAGGCGGGACTTTTAATATTGCTTTCCTCTCTTTCCATGCTTAGTTTGCTGATTCAACAAATTACAAGCAGGGAAATAAATTAATTTTTTTAAAAAAATATGCATTTGAAAGAGCATAAAAAAATGAAGGCTTCTGTGGAATTACTTTTTTTTTCTGATTATTCAAAGTATTTTTATGATTTTTCTGATTATTCAAAGTAATTTAGTACGCCGGATGCAAGTTTTCAGATCTTTAATAAGAATTTAAAAATACTTGCAAAGATCAGAAAAAAAAGTAACTCCACAGAAGCCTTCATTTTTTAATGCTCTTTAAAATGCACTTTATTCCATGCAGTTTAAATAAATATTCTAGATGTGAGACTTTAAATACGTAACTCCATAGGATTAACATTAGGTGGGGAAATTCGTGGTGGCGTGTCGACGGGAGCCTTAAGGAGAAACTTAGAGAGCCACACAGACTTGAATATTTGATTTTGTTATTTTAGGATTTTATCAAGTTTCTGAATAAATTTTGTTTTTGTACATGCTTGTTTCCTTTTACACAATTTTAAAATAAGGGTGAAACGTTTGCACAGCGGCACTCCCACTAATTTTATCCAACAACTACTGCAACACAAAGCCTGCGAACATATGACCGGGAATTCAAATTTCACCGCATCGACGTTTATAGAACGTACTGGAGTTTCTAAAGTAATGGATGATATCCAAGTCTATTTTATTTCTGTGATCATACTAATATATACTGCACTCCCTTCTTTCGGGTATTATTTTAAAAGAACTCGGAATGAATCAGAGTGGATGCTCAACTTTTTATTCTTTGTTAAATAGGTTGAGCAAATCATCAAGACGTTGGATTCCTATATAAAAAAATGTAACTAGTCTTTCTCTCTCTTAATATAATATTAGTAAATTGATGCAATTTCTATTTAAAACATACTGTAATCTACATCATTATAATCTTAAATATATGATTTCACTTATGTTTACATTAATTTGAAAATCAGCATTATTTTATTTTTCTGTGGTGGTATTTTAAAATGTGAAAACATTTTAGTTCTCAAGTAAAACAAACAAGTTATGGATATAGAATTAAATATATAAAGCGAGGTTTAGTAGTGTTCATAATTTAATAAGATTATAGTTATATAGCAGTAGTATAATAGTACTAAAATTCAATGTTAAACTTTAAAATTTAAATACTCTAAAATTCAGACTATTTGTATTCATATATAAATTATTCGTTAGTTAAATATTGGTATCAATTATATAATTATTAAGAAGATAATGGTCACTATTTCTGTTATGCTTTTCTCCACGTTTACTGTCATTTGTATCATTCGCCGTTATGTTATTTTTTTTTAATACAAATTGTAGTAACTTTAAATACACATTATTTTGATATTTAGTTTTATTGATTTACTATTGTAGCGTATGTACCAAAATGATCCTTGAAAATAAACGGAAGCTCAAGTATGCTGACGAAAAAAGAAATTTCGAAAAATGAGAAGAAGACTTCACTTTCCCAGAGAAAAATGGTAGAGCTTCTGCCTAATTTACAATTCAACAGTTAACAATATTAAGGTAGGGAATTTAAAACGTCATTAAGAAAAATTACACTCCGAATCTACATCTCAATATCTGGCAAAATTTGAGTAACCAATTAAAATACTACAACCGTTAAAACCTTCAATTAATAATCAATTCAAGTCGATTTCATGTCAAAATTTACTGAAAATAATAAAACCGTACCAGAAATTAGTTTTAAAATAGCAGGGAACATCGCGCGAACAAAACGATCTCATAATGATGCAGGTTAATTTTATCAAACAGAATATTGATACACACAGTTAAGACATTGGATCTCAATGATGCCAATCTTAAAATTAATAAGCGACAATCCAGACATGCGACATACAGTTGTACGCCAATTCCCAGATATAACAGTAGATTTATTATCTCAATTGGATGAAGATATAAATAATTTTATATCATTTAGTTTAGAGCTTGATAAATCTGTAGGATGTTGTAATGTTAAATTAAGAGACGATGTATTTAGATTCCACTTTTATTTCAAATCTGATTCCTGCTCTCGAGGAGGGCTCGCGCATGCGCAGATCGCAATGAGAGTGCTCGCAAGAGCAAGGAGTCGTGGATCTCTACAAATCTATATATATATAAGCGAAATACCACTGACTGACTCATCACGATATCTCTAAGACTATACAACCGATTGACTTGAAATTTGGTACAGTTACTCATTTTGCAATGTAGACGCTCACTAAGAACGGATTTTATGGAATTCTTAACCAAAATGTAGTTATCATCGGTTAATCTTTTCTTACCCATCGGTTATGTCATTTTGGCGACTTTATCGCCAAAAATTACATGACCAACGCCAAACGGAATATATTTTTTTAAATGTATACTGTGTATCGCTACCAATTAAGTTTACTTGCAAGATTTGCGCGTGCGAAATGGAAAAATACCAAATAATTTAATATTGAAGCGCTGATGGATGATTGGCAAGATTTTGGAGAAGAGGCTCTTTTTTGCAAAATATCACCAAATATCTTCCACCGCCAAGTAGAAGCATTTCAATGACCTTGCATTGTGAATTTTAAAAAGCTATACTATGGTAACCCCAGCTGATTTCGCTCGCCAGCTGATTTCGGTTTTGCTGAGCAAACGATAATTTTTATTGTTGTGGAACCTAGGCGTAAGTTTTAAATTTATGAGAAAAGTATTTTATTATTAATAATGATTGATAAACTACATTTGTAAATCTAAACGCAATCTAACCAAGTTATTGAAGTTGGCTTTTAACAAATGAATAATAACGGTATGTTATTCATGTCATTAATAAAAAAAATAAGTAGCTATCAAAATATTTATTTTGATGTATGCATTAATTGTAACCTAATGTAAATATCATGCAAAAGTTTTGTTTCTGTATTTTGGTAATTTTTAGTTTTTGTTTTCTAGGAAATAAACATTTTTCATTTTTTAAAATGGCTGGATATTTTATTGTTTTCAGAATACAGAATTATTTTTAATGCTATGATTTTTAAGAGCTATTCTGTCTATTCAATTGCAGTTCCAGATATGCTGCTACCGTAAGAGTTATCCTTTTGCAAAAAGGATCACGTAATACGGGTGACTTTTTGCTAAAATTTTTTATTATACTTCATTTTTTTGTTAGTATTTTTTGTTGAATTTTAAAATAATTTGATTTAAAAAAGTTAATTTCGGTTATATTTTTTAACTTGAAAAGTATTTCATTGTAGGTTAATAAAAATTGATTTTTCATATTTACTTCACAGTTATAGTTCTTAATAA
Source organism: Nephila pilipes (assembly GCA_019974015.1). NCBI lineage: Eukaryota > Metazoa > Arthropoda > Arachnida > Araneae > Nephilidae > Nephila > Nephila pilipes. The sequence continues at coordinate 151,046 of BMAW01131697.1, forward strand.
TGGATGTTGAATATATTTGGATCGATGGAATACCTACTCCTTTCAAAATTTTTAAAATTCTTGGCGACGGAGCATGTTTATTTTCGTCTCTGTCTTTGCTGGTGTTCGGTGACATATCGATGGCGTATAAAATGAGAAATATTATTGTTTCTCACGTGTTTGACAACTGGGATCGGTTTAAATGCTACACTCAAATGCTATCTGGCGCCCCTTATAATACTAACGATTTATATTTTACCGAAATGTGTAAACCAAACACGTATGGATCTATTTGCTAAATTATGGCGGCGGCAGAGCTATTTCCCTATCAGTTCGAAGTTTATCAAGGTGGCTGCCTTATAGCTTCTGTTGGGGAAACAATTCAGGGGGAAAAAATATTACGTTTTACGGGAAATTGTAATAGTTGTCATTTTGATGTTTTATTTAAATAGTTGGATTAACAAATAGAAGTAAAGTTAATCCTGGTTATGATAATGTGAAACAAAATGAAGAAAATGTGTCATCTTTAGTGTTTCAGCCTCAAGAAAATGTGTCTGTGTTAGTTTCATAGACTCAATCAATATCTAACATTGATTTTTCAAGTTCAAGTGAATCAATTATTAATGATGTAATATCTCTTCAACTAAATAAAGGTAAAAGAAATGAAGAAAAAGATTCACAAATTCAATTAGATATAAACAAGTAAGACCAGCTGCTACAAAATATATTCAAAGTCATCCTGAAGAACATAGAGAAGCTGCTTCAAAATATACTAAAAGCCATCCTGAAGTACATAGAGCGTAAGAAAATACTTTTCTAATACCCCCCACGTGAATCAGGCAGCTGTAATTAAATACAATGATAAAAATCAAAAGTTAATTTAGTGCCATGGACTTCCAAAAATTTGTCTGGTTTTAAATATGAAATATATATTGACTATTCAAATGATAAAATTGTCAGTATCGGAAAACGTTTGCCCTGTTCGAGGTGCCGTGCTTTAAAAGGATAGAAGAACCTCCAGGAATGTGCTGGAGTGGTGGTCAAGTCCTGCTTCCTGTTATTAGATCCTTCCCTGAACCTTTGAATAGTCTTCTTAGCCAGAAGGATCAGCTTTCAGAACATTTTCTTTCTACAATTCGCAAGTATAATGTATGTTTTCAGATGACGTCATTCGGAGCAAAAGAATTGAAGGAAGGAAATTTTATGCCAACATTTAAAGTTCAGGGCCAGGTATACCACAGGATAGGTAGCCTATTGGCTGAGCCTCCTCAACAACCTTCTTTTCTTCAGTTTTACTTTCTCCGTGATGATGAATGTGAAAGAAACATTCATTGTGGTATTTTCCCAGGTGTTAAGCCAGAATTAGCCAATTACAAAAGGAGCTACATGAACATAACAGGTATATTCACGATTTCAAAGCTGCTGTTGATTCAGTTCCTAAAGACCAAAAGGAGTTCAAGGTTATAATTAATGCCGATAAAAAACCATCTAGAGAACACAAAGGTCGTTTCAATGCTCCAATTTTCTTGATATTTTATGTATAGGTTCCAAAATATAATATTATCGTCTGCCCAGCGAAGCGGGCGGGTATCAGCTAGTCTACTGATATTACTGATCAACCTCAAATAGTTGCTTTTATTCGATAAGTGTTTGAAGATGGAATAACGCGAGAAGAAATATTAGATTTAATTATACTATTCGAATGTAGATATAAGGAGAGGTCGTCCTTAAAAATGTTCCCAAATATAAGTTAATAAGTGTAACAACTGATGGAGCAGCAGCGATGGTGAGTAAAAATGTAAGTCTAATTGGTCTTTTGAAAAAGATGAAAACATTCCGGATTTTCTTCCAATCCATTGCACTGTGCATCGGGAATACCTCATAACCAAAAACCGACCATTAAAATAGTAAATTTTATTCGAACCAACGCATAATATCACAGTAAGTTTATAAATTTAAGAGATAAACCCAATTTAAATGAACTAATAAATTATTCATCGTTGTACTGCATAGTGAGGTGATTATTAATGTATGAAGTATTGAACAGATTTTTAGTTTTGTTGGAACCTATTATTGCCTTTCTAGATGAAAAAGCAATATCGGCAATTAAGATATAAAGACTGGATTTATGACTTAATGTTTTTCACCGATACAATGGAAAATCTAATAATTGAATATATGACTGCAAGGTAAGGACTAGAATATTTCGAAATTTAGTCAGAGCACTTTTAGATTTAAAAGAAAACTACAACTATTCCAAACGGATGTAATAGAACATACATTCAATCACTTTCCACTCTTAAAAAAATGTCGTTTCAGAATCGGATATTACTCCTGCAGTCGGCATTAACTATAAAAAGAAATTTAAAAGCCTGATAAACAATTTTGACGAATGATTCGATTTAGTAGCATTTAAACCGGAAACTTTTATTAAATTCGTTTGCAATCGGTGTGATTAACAATGGATAAAAGTTTTCTTTCTGAAACGGCAACAGGAGAATTAGAACTAATAGAGATGCAAGAAGATCAAGGTCATTAAATGTTCCATAAATCGGCAAAACCGATTAGTGTTTTATGGAAATGTGTTCCAAAAACTAAATATAATTTTTTTTTTTTAAATGCAGCATATCGCTTATTGTCGATTTTTGGATCGACATATGATCTTGAAGCGTTCTACTCTACGATGAAATTTATTAATTCGAAATTCCGTTCAAAGTTGACCCAACCGGCATCTAAAAGATTTAATAAATGCAATCTCTATCAACCTAATTATAAAAAAAATTGGTTTCTAAATTACAAATTTATTAATCTTAGAGTAAATAAAAAAATGTTGATAAACATGTAAAAACAATCAAAATAAATACTTTTTAATTCTGATTTTTTTTTCTTGGATATTTGTTGCTTCGTGTAATAAGGAATCTCATTTAAATGATTTAAAAAACGTTTTTGAAACATTATATAAACAATTTTGGACTCTACTCAATGTCGAAACATGTGTTCTTGTTGACAAACAGTTAACAATTTTAGGTTTTACAATAAATACTAATTCATCTTGCAGATAAAGTACAGATTTTGATAAATTATCCACAACCAGAGTCGGCCTTCTCTATAAAGAGGCCTGGGTATCAAAAACCATTTGGGACCCTAAATTTTTTATAAAGTAATATATATATATTACTAATCCTTGTTTATTTAATGCGGGATTTTGTTCTTGCATTAATTACTTCAGAAAAATTTTAAAAATTTGCAATTTCTTTTTCGACGCTTAATATAGCAAGTGCATTTAAGCGTTCTGCACAAATGCTTGACTAAAAAGTTCAGCTTAATTGGGGATACTTAGGAGTTCTCCGAATCAAATAACCAAACACTTGCATCATCAATAATTAGTTTGAGAAAAGAAACTGTCGAAATTTATAGATCAACTAATATAATGTTTAGGATAAAAAGAATTTTACATCAAACTGAGAACGGTAGGAATATTGTCAAGTTGACATGTGCAAGAGCACATTGTTTTATTTATTTATTTATTGAACATATTGAGGCCTTCTCAATCGCCTGATACCGATGCATAGCATCTGCCGCACCTCTCAGATGGTCGATGTGGCCGCGGTAGCCTAATGGTCATGTAGCCTAATGGTTCGGAATCGTGGCCGGCGGTTTTCGTTCAGTCGCGGGTTCGATCATTGGCCGCTAAAGACCCGCCGTGTAGCCGGGGCTGATTGATGCACGCTAAATCTGTCGGAACCCAAAGTCATCCCGTTGGCGTGGTATGGAAGTTTGGAGAGAGGGGTGCCAGGTCAGGTGTCGTCCTCGTCATTTGACCGATGTTCAAAATTACCAGATCCGTCGCCAATATCCCTCGTATTGCTTCTGATGCGACGTTAATAAAAACTAAACTCAGATGGTCGACAATGTCCACAACCCGAAACAGTGGATAGTTCAAATCACTTTTTGGGTATGCTTAATTTTATCATAGTTTTTTTTATAAGATTTAATTAACGGAAATGGCTAGAAAAATAAAAAAGCTATTGTAGGATGAAGTCACAATTAAAAGTATTTGAATTTAGTAAACAATAGCTAACGCGGGATTTTCAACGTATCGGGAATTCGGAAACAAATATTTCTTATTTGCCTGGTATTGCCATTGGAGCTATATGATAACAACAGTAAAAGGTCAAACGGAACCTTAGAATCTGTTTCGAGTAGGCTTAATAAATCTCAGAAGAACTATGGTATGTATGAATGGGAATTGTTAACTGCGTATTTGGCAATTTGATATTCTCCATATATGCTTGAAGGACGTTTATAATACTTACGGATCAAAACCATTAACTTTTTCTTTTAAATAAAAAATGAGATAAACTCTTCGTCAACAGAGATATTTATAGAATCTGTCCCAATTAAATATTTATATAAGGTTTGTGTTAGATATACATAATGTTGTATTGTTGCAGTTGCTTTTTTACGTATAGGTGAGATGTGAGATACAAATGTCAAAAAGTTTTGGATTATGTGGCCTCTGTCAGTGACACATAATCCAAACGTGGATTACATGTTTTGTACAGCCAGGAATGGATCGTTTATGACGTTTCAACGATGATCATACTTTCATATATTCCTAAATCATGCAGAAAAATTAATATTCAATCAAATTAGTTTTTGGAGTTAAACTGTATATGCCAAAAATTATATGGACGACACTTAAGGAGTGTCATAAGTGTAAAACCTGTATACCATGGAAAGGAAATAAAGTTACAAGATATCTTAAAGATTCTTAAGTAACGTTTAATTTACTTGATGAACGATTTTCGCAAGTGCATCTTGATATTATAGTTTCGTTACCTCCATCAAAAAGCTATAGTTACTGTTTGACCATAATTGATAAGTTTACGCGGTGAATTGATAAGTTTACGAAGTGATTCCCAATGTGAATCAAACGGCAGTTTCAGTTGTGACAGCATTTATAACTTATTGGATTTCCATGCTTGGAGTATCGATAGTCATAACAACAGATCAAGGTCGCGATTTTGATAGCAAACTTTTTCATTCATTAGCCTGTCTTTTGGAATAAGAGTAAAAACAGGACTGTTACGTGTAATCCTCAGTGTAACGGCATATTTGTGCATTTGCAAAGACAACTAAACGCAGTACTCAAGAGTTTGTTAACCAAGAATTGGGTGGAGTAACTACCTTTAATTTTACTGGGTTTACGCATCGTTTTTAACACATCAATCAATAACTCCCGAGACTAACCCAGAGATGGCGCTCGTAGTAAACCAGTAACCAGGTCTTTCTAGAGTACGAACCTTTGCTTGAAACGTGTCAAAATTTTAAGTCGATCGGACCAGGAAAAAGGTTTTTTGAAGTGAAGTGAAAAAGGTTTTTTCCAAGTGGGTGCCGCGATTGCTTTCGATGGAACAAAAACAGCAACGAGTCGATGATTCAGAAAGCTGTTTATCGCTATTTACTCGCAACAAAAAAGATTTCTTGCGAAAAAAAAAAAAAAAAGATTTGGAAAAGCGTTGGAACGATTGTATCACCCTAAAAGGTGTTATGTTGATGAATAAAAAAAAAATTTGCTAAAAAAATGTTGTTTTCAATGTTAGTCTCGGGACGTATTGATCCATGTGTTAGATCGATTTAAAAACGACTGCATCAGAATTATGGTATTAATCTCTCATTGTCCGTAGATTTTGCCCTCCTTTCCAGGAAAGAAGATTCTAAACCATGATTTCCTGATAATTTTGCGAGAATTTTTTTAAACGGATTAGACCTAATCCTCCTGCCCATCATTCATCACATAAGAATTTTGTGTTCAATGAGCTTCAGTCTTGCAGTCACGTCTTCGTCTACTGTAAGAATACACTTATACCATTCGTATGATGGTTTGTATTCCGTTATGGAAAGAACGGATAATCAGCTTAAACTACTGATTAAAATTAAACTAGTATAAATATCTGTCAACTGATTCAAGCCTGCATTCCTGTCTAGCGACACTCCGAGTGATATTCCTTCACCTCCGCAGAAGGATTCTGACGTCGTCACACGTTATCATGTCGCGCTACGGAAAGAAGATGAAATTCAAATTTTATCCGACGTTCTTGAAGTGTTTTTACGTCCGTTTTCCAACGTTCTGGTCATACTCGATATTCTGTCTCGCGGGGTCGTCGTGCGATCTTTCTTCGTTACCACCAAAATGTGACCCAGCAGTTGTGGATAAACAAACCGGTCAAGTGTGAACAAACAGTTGCAATGAAATTATAAATCAAGTCCTTCCCTACAACTGTATAAAGAATAGCTTCGACCTCAACTTTAGCTTCCCCTTACTAAACAAATTTCCGAGACAATGCACGAAAAGTATTTTCTTTAATATCTTAGTACTCAAAAATGAGTACTAAAAATAAGATGCTTATCTATATTCTGATTCTCAGACCAATTCTCACTTATGCTGGCCTAATCTGGGGACAAGTTATTTAAACACAATTCTTTGGGAAGATCACAAATGCGACTTTAAGACAAATCTTAGATACTTAATAGCTTATTTGAAATGAAGATAATCGGAACTCCAACAATTTCCCTGCCTTTAAAGGATTTACAGTCAAAATTCCAAGAAAATTCTATGTTGATTTTGACACTATCGAGAATAGGGCCATCCAAAGAATTGAAGAATATACCATGGATAAAATTGTATCAATAGGCCTAAAAATATTCTACTATAAGTATTTCTCAAACTATTTAATATTAATTCCGAAAAATGTTTGCTCTCTGGTTCTTTACCAGCGCGTACGTTCGCATACATTTCTCTCCTGACTCAAAACTAATTTCAACCTATAGTAAAACTTTAATGTGGCAAAGAGAGTTTTGAAATAGTTTTTCTTTTAACTTTAATTTCTGGGTGAGTAACAAGTAGAAGCAACTGATCCACAGACATCCGAATGGAGATTAAAAGCCGAAAGGTCTGAACTCCTTTAACCATCCAACCTATCAACCCAGATGCCTCAAATGCGGAAATCCACACCGAAAACTCTGTCGTATTAAAAAACGAATCAATAATCCTTTTTTTATTATTATTATTTGAGAAGAATATGAACATTTAGCATCATACCGCAAATGCCCCTTTTTCCTGAAATCACTAGGAAGTAATCAATAATTTTATTTCTTAAAAGACGTCATAGAAAAATCTTTCTCCGAAAATGCTGAAATTCATGATTCTGTGCATCCCTAGAGGGCGCCACGAAGTAGAATAGTGATATTTCAATTCGCAAGCATTCTTCAGAATTTCACAGAAATACATACACACAAGATTAAGAAGAAAATCAGATCTCCAATTTCATAGAAATAGTTAGCCAACTTCAAGGTTGTCAGCATTATTAAAATACTCCTGTATCTGGTAATACTGCATTATTAAACAGTATTACCAAGTTACCTGCGGCTAAATATGAAAATTAATTACCTGCACAAACCGTCTCATCTTAGAGGCCTTGACAAGCGAAATAATGAACCAGAAACAGAATGCTAAATGCAATTTTCCCTGAAACCCTTCTAATTTACAAAAATTTTATTTTGAGTACTGAGTTTTTAGGGCAACCATTATAGAGCTTATTCTCCACCGACTCCGCCTACCAAGTGCTCCCGCACCCTTCCTCCACTCGCCTACTAATCAAAATGAAGATCCATCTTCCTTTTATATCTCAACGTAGAATGCAAAATCTCCACTTTTTCCAGGATTCGGGTTTTAGATCGTTCACAAGTTCAATTTTTGCGTCTGACGCCAGGTTCCTTGTTTTCTCATTTGACTGATCAGTTCGATATTTTGTTAATTTTATTTTCTTTTAGTTGTTATTATTTATAAATCGCTATTTCTGTTGAGGTGTCGGGTAATCATTTTAAATCTCCCCAGCTTCATCATAACATTGGATTTACATCGTATATTATTGTTGTCTGTGAAGCTATTAATTATAGTTAACTGAATAGAAAACAATCTTGTGCACTAATTATGCTAGGGTATTCATTGATCAATGATATAACTTTTCACCTCCAAGAAAAAAGACTTTCATGGAAGAGACGAAGGGAATATGATAGGTATACAAACATTTCCTAACTTCCTTCCATTGAAGAGAGAACTTTCTTCAATGTGTTTCAGTTTGTTGATGAACGATGCATTATTTTACCATTATTTGAAAAGAAGTTCAGCTATAATTTACTTAAAAAGAACTGGCACCAATTTTCATCTGTGTAGATAATTCTAATAATTTAACATTTTAAACTTAAAGCTCCTTTTTGCTTTTCTGTGAATTGTATATTTTCCTTTATTTTCAAGTTATGCAATTATTTCGGTTTTATTTTCTCCAGAGAAAAACAATTACACTGTCGCTTTTTATGGAAAAGTAAAAAATAATAATTAAATTAAAATATAAAAAAATAGTTTCACAGGGGAAAAAAAAACTTAAACAGTACATATTCAGATGTTATTTATTGAAAATCCATTATTATTCATTTAAATGATACATCAAATAATATTCAAATCAGGATTTAATTTTGAAGAGAAAAAAACAATACGAGGGTTATTGATGACTAACTTGTAATTTTGAACCTGGTACAAGTGACGAGGATGTCACCTAAGCTATCAATCTTCTCTCCAAATTTCCGCTCCAAATCAAGGGGAGCTTGAAGCCTCGATAGATTAAACAAGCATTAAACCCTCCACTCCGTAGATTTTTAGAAAAATTAGAACTCGAACTACGATTTAGTGGAAAGAGCGTCGACTACAAACTTGTAACCATGGCTGTTCAACAACCGCGACTGCAATTGAAATTTGAAACATACGCTGCTAAGACCATTCTATACCTATGCCTGTCCCAAAATAATCGTATTTCATTCCGGAAAAAAATTTCTTAGAGAAGTTCCTTTGCTACATTAATTAATTAAGACCATAACTTGGTTCTTTTTGAGTCGTAATTTTGCTGCAATAAGAATTGAAAAATTGGTTTTTTTTTATAACTGTTCTTTGATACAGCTTACAATGTTTCTCAATAAAAAATATTTTACAGTCAATAAAAGCCGTCTTTTTTTTTAATTACATATAAGTATAAAACTAATAAATTTAAATGTGGTGTGTGATATTTTTTATCTGTTTCTAAAAATGAAAGAAAATTTTTTCAATATTTTTCATAAAATATGAATTTAAAAAAATATTGATTGTATATTACTAGCTTATCTTTGGAAGGGATAGGAAACGTAAATAGAATTCATTGTGTTGTCTGATATAGTACCTCAATTTTTGGAGGTATTATTTCAGGACTACGATACCCCAAGGTCGACAGCCGTCATAATGGAATAATGCAAGTGAAATGCAACTTAACCTCAAAAATTATGTGGCATGGAAATTAGATCAGCTTTAGTACTTCAATGTCAACTCGATTGTTGTTCTCAGTACTTGACTTTGATAATAAACAGTGAGATCTTTCAACAACTGATCATTGTATTCCATTTCTATGGAATTTATTCAAACAAATTCAAATCATTTCTTAAGAATCTACAAAACTTAACACGTATTCATATTAGCGTATTTTCTAAAAAAAAAAAAAAAAAAAAATATGGTGGCTAATTTGACTAAGCCCGAACTTAACCTTTACATACTTCGACAGTGGGGTATTTGAGAGTAATATATTTTTGTTATACTATTGAGACTTCTTTTAACCGTTGGTCTAATAACAATAAGCCAGTGGAATAAAAACTTACCGCTGCTGCTTTAATTAAGTTACAGACTATTCGTTTCGACCTTTCAAATAGCCTTTGTTATTAAATCATATTTCCTCAAATTTTGTTTGGATGACTGCTGAAAAAGGTTATCCTTCTGCTCCGAACAAGTTTTTAGGAGGAAATGCGATTTCTGCGTTTGATCGAAGAACGATAATTCATTCTTATTTTGCGATTGACAAACAAATTGCAACAAACGAGGAAGTTTTATACAGAAAATCGTTTGAAATAGCTTATCTTGCTTTTTGTTTTTCTGTATCTTTCTTTAATTACCTTTTGCTTAAATGTTTTTAGGTGTTATCATTTATAAAGAAACACGCTGTACTCAAAAATAAAGAAATTTGTACATACTTATACATTAAGATTTACTTCACTTTTCCATTTTTAATCTCATTTTAAGCAATTATGAAAAGAATTGTCTAATGAACTAAAAAACACGAAGCGGTGATAACGAATTCATTTTATTTAAATTTATGAAATAATCAAAGTTTACAACCAATTTATATAACTGGAGGGGATAACTTTGTACATATCAGAATCTACCGTTTAATATAATTACTTAAATGTCCGAATCCTTGTAAATAATTACATGAGGGTTTGAATCCTTAATCGTTTGTAGTTCTTTTCTTAGTTCATTCTTAAAGATCCTTACTCAGCACAGGTATAATACAGAAGTCTTACAGTGATAACTTCAGCTTACTATTTCTACTACCAACCATCTAACTTCGTATTAAATTCGTCTCTGCTTATAAATGTAATTCTTCAAACCTATTCACTATACTTCAACAATTTCAATCTTATCTTCATAAATCACGTTTCAAATACTGGGAGAAGTATTCAATTCAACGTGATTGTTTACAAACGTCGCATTGAGAAGCAATACAAAGGCAACTGATGACAGACCTCGTAATTTTGAACCTCGGTCAAATAATGAGGACGAAACCTATGCTGGCACCTCCCTCAACAAACTGACACACAACGCCATGGAAGGACTTGAGGCCTCGACCATTTATAACGTGCATCAGCCCCACTACACGGTGGAGTCTTAGAGTTCGAACATACGACTCCACGAAAACAAAGCCAGCCGCGGATCTGCGACCATAATCACTAGGCTATCTTAGCCACATATTCAATTCAAACAGCATATAAAAGATCTCAAGTGTTAGCTGTAGGAGAAATTGCGATAGAATCCATATTATGTATGAATTGCCAGATTAAAGAGCACCTGCTGTTCCACGAAGATTTAATTCTTTTCACTCAAGTGAAACTAATACTTTTTACTTTAAAAGTGTCGCCTAGAATTCATTTTCTAACCCCATTAACAGGAACTTATAAAATATATATTTTATATACAATGTTCAATGAATGTAATACCCGTAGCATGTTCGACACTGGGTCTCTCTCTCTCTCTCTGTATATATATATATATATATAGCACATGTGATACATATTCCATTTTTTATAATTAAATTTGCATATTTATTTTTATTCATTTTTCATTGTTTACAATGTTTTATTTGTATATTTTATGAATTGCTGTATATCTTTTTACTCATTGGGACAATTATGGTTTCTTGCATATTGTTTTATTTTTTAATTATTGATATTACTTCCTAACACGTTTTTGATTAAAGTATTGGTGTTTAATTACACACACACACACATATATATATATAATGTACTATATACACATCACACGCTGTTGAACAATTTTTAAGAACTGATTTCATTATTAGTTATAGCTACCACAAAATGTATGAAAGCAAAATAAGAAATATTAGAATAACAACGGGATGTAAGAAAAAGAGGAGTGCCTATGTAAATTTTCTTTCTCCACCCTTGATATTTACGTAACACCACTGATAAGGTATTTCACGCAAGTTGGGCAACTGTTGTTCCGAGTGAAAGTTTGACTGAAAAGAATTAATTGACGAACATAAAATTTGCAGTAAATCTTCCCGATATCACTTAGATGATTTTATGCTTGACCGTATAGTTGGAAAGATTGAAGAAGGTGAAAATTTATTCATTTTTCAACAGTTCAGTACTGCCCTCAGCATACTGCCCCTTCAAGAGTGTGGAAAGCATTTAAAGAAAATGGAATGTGTTAGAATGTGGCATGGGAGAGGTCGTGGTTGAAGCACAACACCCACAGGAAACAGATACATTGCCATATCTACAAAAAGGAATCTCGCATTTCAGCTTATCAGTTGGTAAATGTGTATTTTTCTGTCAAAAGACAGACCAGTTTCCAAAAATTGTTACGAGAACTATGAAGAAATTATAAACATTCGCCTGCAGATATATTGTGGGTGTGCCATGGTCCAGATTGTAAAGTAAAGCTCAGTTGCAATGGTGTAACGAACATCGAAATTGCATCGACCAGAACTAGGCGTGCATTCTATTCTCAGATCAGAAAAAATCCAGTCTGCATTCGAATTATAGAATGCAACTGACCTATTTTAAAAGTGACTCAGCATATTGTCCAGAAAATATTCAGGAAAGAGACTGGTCCATGCCATGACATACAGTGTCATGGTATGGACCAGGGTAATGATAGACGGTTGCATGCCTTTACATCTGCTTGTATCTGAAATGTGAACGGCCCAAGATACATTAATGAAGTCCTACTGCTTCATATTCGCCTTTCCATGGTGCTGTTGGCAATAAATTTGTTTTCCTGGACGTCATAGTCGATCAGTCACTGTTCAGAAATATTTGGACAGCGAGGTTATTCAACTTCTTGCACGGCCAGCATGCTTTCCAGACCTAAACCTTATGAATAGGTAACTTGCTTGCCAAAAATATCCTCCCACAAAACAGATCACCCTTGTCCGTGATTTAATAGAGGAGTGGGATAAATTGTCACGACAGTCGATGTGAATTATGTGGAAGGCATGACGCGAAGTGAGAATGTTACATCGCATTCTGCAGTGTACATATCCCAAACTAACACCTTTATCAAAAATCTCTGATGTCACTTATTTACATTTTTTTTTCATTATTCTGTACACATATTATCAAATGAACACTTTTTCTCTTTAAGATGTTTCATAACCTTCTGTATTTTAACATTAAATGTTATTTATTTTGATATTCGAACAGTGTGGCAACAATATTTTATGCTGGGCCTCCATTCTCGCTCAGTATTTTACTACATTTCATTTTGTGATCAGTCCTTAGCAATTAGCCACCAGTGTATGTATGTAGGTATATATATATATAACACATCGATCAATAACTCCTGAGTCTAAAATTGAAAACATTTTTTTTGCAAAATTTTTTTTTATTCATCAACATAACACCTTTTGTTAATCACCTTTTAGGGTGATACAATCGTTCCAACGCTTTTCCAAATCTTTT
>BMAW01131706.1:0-11428 GCA_019974015.1 Nephila pilipes
TTTGCTGTGTGTTTATGCTATGATGTTTATTGTCCAGCAAATTACTCGGAATACTTGCTAATTTTAATTAATTATGAACGACATTTTTGAAGTATACGGGAAAAAAAAACACGATAAGAAACCTCGACTCGATTCTTCCAGATAATTTATTTTTAATAAATAAATTAAAAACTTGATTCTCAGATATTAAATCTGAATTTGCCTTTTTGGGAGCAACAAGTAAAACAATATAGAGAACAGTTGCATTAAACATTACCCAACCATGCTTTTCACAGCGTATACATACAATTAGTGATTCAGAAGCAAGGAAATTGGTTCATTAATGGTGAACGACAAACATCAGCAGAAATCATCCGTCATATGAAAATGGTTTTAAAATTCCTTCGCTGGAATGTGTGGACCCACCTACCATATTCACCAGATGTTGTTCCTTCAGACGACTAATTGTTTCGCTCCATGCTGAGTGCCTTTCAGGAGAAAGAGGTTTAATTCTCATGTAGATGTTAAAAATTGACTTGAGATCTAGATTGTATCCAAGCAACCAGATTTTTTTTCTTCGCAGAACTCACACGTTGCCCGAAAGATGGACAAATGTTATAGTTTCTGAGGAGAAATATTTTAAATAAATCGATATTTAATTTTTAGAACAAATACGCGACTTTTTATAACTTTAAAAAAGATGGAGTCATATTTATACTCCCCAATACTGTTTTGATATATCATTATTATTATTATATTGAAATATTATTGTATACCACGGGATTCTTAATACGGAATTCTTGAAATAGCTGTAGGTAATCATTTAAACTGTTGCTCTCATATTTATCATCGAGAAACTTATGAATGAAAATTTTAAAAGAATAAATAAGGGAATGTGTCATTACGGACAAATATTTTTCCAGCGTGGGACACAGCCCATTCTCCATCTAGTTACGGGCCTGTGGGAAATCACTGGTTCTAAATGATGCATGAGTATTTACAACGATGTTCCCTACTTTGAAGGTCAAATCGGTCTTATTTTCAGAAATAGGATTTTATTACCCTAACATATATTTACGGCTTTAATATTTGATGAAAACAAAATTAGTAACTAATTTTACAACAAAAAAAAAAGTCTAATCTGATATTAATGGCCAACCAAATTAGGCCTATTTCTTATCAATTTTTCATAAAAATTTGTTTATGTTGGATGATAAACTCACATGGATTATCTTTACTGTTGGGGTTTTAACCCTATTTCCTCTAAAACACACTTTAATAAAATAAGCAACTCAAAATTAAAAAATCCACTTTCCTTCAATTTAACTCAGCTGTTTCTCAGCATATAACAATACACCGAAAAACATATAATTTTGAAATTTCATTATGAGACTATTGATCTTAAACAAACAATTTTCGCAGAAATGTACACAAGAACCTTAATGAAGAGGAGAAAATATATATTACAAACTTTTCCTGTCGTAAGATATGCGTAAATGTCTGAAGAAAGAAAAATGACAAGATGAAAAAAAAAAAGAAAAATTTAATTAATCTTCGGCGGTTCGTGTTTGCAATGTCATTGTCACATTATTATATTGTAACATTAATTCAAAACTACACTTGTCTAGATCATAGGTTTTAAGGTAACTTAGACGTCTCCGTGAAGGTACAAAAAAATTATATCAGGTTTAAATAAGCCTCACTTTTTCAATTAAAAGCAATGGAAGTCATTTTAACATCGTGATATTTGTATGCTTATATATATGTTTATGTAAAGAAAATAACATTTTTATTAGCCACCCAAGGGCTATTAACTTAGTTAACCCAAAAAGGTCGTAGCTGATCACTTTTCAAAAATTTATCTTGTTCTTGCGTATATTTTTATGCCTGCTTTCACCAGTTAAATAATTTATCGTCTGCTTCAATTTAATTATATTTAACTTAAATGAATTCAATTTAATAATTTAATGCTCCCGTCTACCCGTCATTTTGATTTCGTGGACGTAATGTTAATCCTATGGAATTTCTACTTTAATTCTCACATCTTTATTATTTGAACTATTTGAATGCAACAAAGTGCATTTGAAAGAGCAAAAAATAATCAATGCTTCAGTGGAATTACTTTTTTCCTAAGATTTTTAAAAATATTTTTATTCTTATTTTAATTATTCGTTTTTGAGTTTTCCAGTCTTTAAAGAATATTTTTAAAAATCGGAGGAAAAAAGTAATTCCACAGAACCATTCATTATTTTTTGATCTTTCAGATGCATTTTATTGCATTCAAATAGATAAAATAATAAAGATGGGAGAATTCAAGTAGAAATTTCATAGAATTAACATTAAGCTGATGAAATCAAAATGGTGGGTAGACGGGAGCCTTAACGTTTACTTTAATTTTAATTAAACGTAGCTGATATAATATTCAGTTTCATAATTTATCGTTTGTTTTAATTTTAATTACATGCAGCTGATATAATATTCAGTTGCATAATTTAGCGTTTGCTTTAATTTTAATATCAGAAACATTTTCTATTGCCTCTTCAATATTTCATTGTTTATTTTAATTCTTATATTTAATTATTTTAATACTTAATTTAATTATTTTAATACTTAATTTAATTATAATTATTAAAAAAAAAAGCCCCTTGTGTGGCTAAATCTGTTCTTTGCATAACTTGGCATAGAACTTTTTTTCATTTTATATAAATTATTATATATGAGCAATTATTAATCAATAGCTGTATTTTCATTTGTAAGTCGTTTACTTGTATTTAGGTACACCTTGTATAAAATCCAATCCTTTTATAACTTTAAAATTTTGTAGAGTTTTGATAAACATAGCATTTGGTACTCTTGTAACGACCACGTCACCTCTCGTTCGTCATTTATTCCATCACTAATAAATATCACTGATATAATTAAAGATCGGTCAAACATCAAATAGATACATAAATAAAGCTTTCACTGGATATTTAATACGACAAACAGCATTCACTATCTCTGTTATGCTTGTTGAAGCAACCCTGAAGCGTAACTGACCGCTATTACAGGTGGATCCGAGTCAAGACCGAATCAAGCTCCCGTCCTTTTCCTTCTTCACTCTTTCTCCCAGCACTTCAATTTAAATGTGAAATTTGTTTTGTATAATTGAAAGTTAAGTTGTTTGAATCAAGGAGCATCCAGGAAATGTCCATGAACACAAATGAAGGGAAGTAAGCTCAATATTGCTACACAATAAATATTATATTTTAAAACGTTTTTATGTATTTCACTTGATGTGTGTATGTCATCAAATTTTCGATCGTTAATTTAACCCACTTCTCATCAAACTAGAGCTCTGAAATTTTGGGAACCGTTCTTACTCGCCTAACAATGCAATATTTAGACATTTGCGACCAGTTTTAACTAATATTTTCTTCAAAAATGCAGTTTAGCCCAACCACTTGTCGCGATTTCAAAAATTGGCACCAAACTTAGTGATTTTTTTTTGGGGGGGGCTGAACGTTAAGTCCGTAAAACGAACCAGGGTAGCCACATTTGGCAAAATACCACCAAATAATTCTTGTCGCCAAGGGTGGTTGGGTTAAACTGCATTCCAACCATTTAATTTACCGGATGATTTTATTAATTTTAGTTAGTTGTAACGTTTTTATGTATTTCACTTGGTGTGTGTCTGTCTGTGTGTGTATCAATGTGTCATCAAATTTTCGATCGTTAATTTAACCAACTTCTCATCAAGCTAGACCTCTGAAACTTTGCGAACCGTTCTTACTAGCCTAACAATGCAATATATTTGCGACCGGTTTTAACTAATATTTCAATAATTTTCTTTAATAAACTTTACCACCATATAAAAACGTTGGTTTTTATCTCGAATTATTCAAAATTAATATTCATAAAAGAAAAGAAAAATTTTATATTTTTGGATTGAAATTTCTCATTATTTTTATACAAATAAATTGTGAAATACTTTAAATCTGTGTGTGTTTAGTAAAAAAAAAACTTGAGTTCACTATGTAAAAATATAACCGCGTTTCACAATGTGAGAAATATCAACACTATGGATAGAGCATATTTTATAAGAAGTGTAGTAGAATCCTAAAAAAACGCATTTTCAGAAAAACGCAAAAACATATATTTTTCTCTACATATATATTTCCATTTTTTCACAAATTCAAAATTCAATTTACTATCGTTCAATTTATCAAATTCTCATAAAAATAATACATCTATAGAATCAGTAAACAGCTCTGTATTTCTTATCAGCAAAATCAAAAAAGGTAAAATTTGAATCTTTTAAGATCTCCGAAATCTTTAAGACATTCTGTTTAACTGAACAAAATATTTGAAAACATTGCATTTTCGAAACGTTTTTATTCCAGTGAATCTTATGAAGGCTCCCGTCTAGCCGCCATTTTGATTTCGGGCACGTAATGTTAATCTTATGGATTTCTACCACGGTTCTCAAGTCTTTTCTATTTTATCTACTTGAATTAAAAAAGATGCGTCCGAAAGAGCAAAAAATATGGAAGGTTTCTAAGGAAATTACATTTTCCCTCCGATTTTTAAAAATATTTTTAACGCTATTTTAGGGATTCGTATTGTGGTTTTTCCTGTCTTTAAAACATATTCTAAAATATTTTCAAAAATCGGAGATAAAATGTTATTCAACAGAAACCTTTATAATTTTTTGCTCTTTTGGATGCATTTATTTGTAGTCAAACAGGTAAAATAGTATAGATTGGAAAAAGTTTGTAGAAATTCCATAGGATTGACATTATGTTCGTGAAATCAAAATGGCCGGTAGACGGGGGAGCCATAAAAAGCTGCCATACTTTTGTGTGCCTGTATAAAACTAAGATGGTAACTCTCACTTCTTCCAGATGGTAATTCCAGCACTTCTTTCAGAATTATTTTTCACTTTTTATTTTCTCTGCCCATCGTTCTCATATGCAGCAGCACCCCCCACCCTCCCCATTGGTTGGTAGCTTAAATATACACTCCTCTCCCTCAATGCCGCCAATGGAGTACAAGTAAATTTTTTTAATTCTAATTTTGTCATTTTTCCCATTAATCTCTTTGATTTTCAAAATTCTAATGTAAAAATTTTCAAACATTTCATTTAAATTAATATAAATAAAGCAGTTCTAGGCAAATGAAGCAGAAACAATGCTTTTTAATACATTCAGACCCAGAGAGAGAAAGTTGAGAAGCTCATGGGCTCCTGCAAAATTATCACACTATAACATTAAGCTTTGACAAATGAGAAATAGTCTTGACTTATATTGCAATGTACTTAAAACTTAATGTGCAAGCTACAGGAAAAATTTTTCAATTTTAATCAGTTTGATTAGCTATTATTTTTGTTTTCCTCTTATAATTTTCACTTAATTGTATTATTTAAGGAAACGAAATTCTGTTTTAAACAATTTTTAATAATTTTCGTCAAACCAGAAAAATGTCGCCAGGTGATTGTTGAATTGGTAAATTGGATTGGAAATTTACAAGTGTAAGTTCGGCTCTCGCCAACTTTCATGATCGATGGAATTTTATACAAGTAACTGAAAATTTCTATGGTAAAATGACTTTTAGAATCTAAATATCATCAACAGCTGACATTAAATATGTTTTATGGGAATCTTATAAAGTGAATTGATGTAATGACTTAAAAGAAAAGTTACGTTTGCGTATAAAATGTTTTGTTTCAAAAATAAAATTTCTCATGGGGAACTTTTTTTTTTTTGAATGAAATAAAACTTTTTAAAGAAACTAAATATTTTTTAATGTTTAAATATTGACGTACTATAATAATTTATAAATATTTCAGGAAGTCTCCTCAGAATTATCTATATTGCAGTCAAATCAAACATATTTTAATACACCAACTAAAAAAATGTTTTTCGTGATGAAAGCAAGAAATTTAAAGAGTACTTTTCCCTAATTTTGTAAGCTTTCTGGCAGGCTCAAAGAAAAAAAAGATGTAAACAGTACTGCTTCTTACGTTATTTGAAAATATATAAATATTTTTTAAAGAATATGAATTTTAATATTATTGCAAAATATACGTACTATATGTGAATGGTAATTATTACATTTATAGCTATGGTTAAAAATAATCTTAGCCGTTTTAATGCTACTTAATCGATCTTATGTGAGATTCTACCTTCTAATTCCGGAAGTGTTATTTACATTTAACCATCGGTTGTAAAAATATTTTCTAAAACAATTATTTAATGTTCATTGCATGCAAAACTACACAAAAAAAGAAAAGAAAAAAATATCATTCTCAATTTTGATAAAATGTAGAATATTTTTTGAATTCACTTATTTGAATTGCCTAGAAATTAAATATGCCAATTTAGATATAATTAAGAATTTCGCGCACATAAAAAAAAAGTTCATTGCCACAGAGAGATGAATTTTCATGAAATTAAGGAATGATATTAGATATAAATGAGATTTAACGAGTTTATTTCAAAATGCTAGTTTTTGCAAGATTAATGTGAAGTGCAAATTTCTATGCAAACATTTTTATACAAAATTACATTCAATAAAAATATTCAAATTTGTTATTTAATTTTTAATATTAAAAAATTTAATAATATTAATTCAGTACTCTAGTTCTAAAATACTTATTCCTTTAAAACATTTAAAATGTTTTTCTTAACGTTTAGAAAAATTGTGTGTGTTTGCTTTCTAAATTCTAATAAACTTTTATGAATCTTTATTTCTTGTCAATAATCTTATTGTCTTCAACAAAGAAAACAATAATGAAGAAATGTGTATCCCCTGTTATAACATCATTCAGAACATATATATATATATATAATTATTTATCAAAAGAGTAGAAAAATAAACAAAATATCAGGAAATTTGAAATTTCTTAGAAAAGTTTTAAAATATCTTAAAATTTTTGAAAATACAAGGGAGAATAATATATTTCATGTTGTAACAGGCTTTAGACTATTAAGCAGGATTCTCCTAGAATTATAGGCCTAAAACTCCCCATCAACAAAATATATTATTAAAAAAAATGGTTAAAACTCAAAATATTAATTGAAAAAATTCTGAAAATTTAAATCCAAAAATGTCGAAAAGAAACCACGCAGAAAACGAAAAAAACATTACAAACCAAATGCAAAAATTCAAAAACTAAGAAACTTAAGAGAACAATCAATGTTTTCTAAATAAAACACTCCACGTGTATTGATATTGCATACAGTATTATAAAGAAACACAAACAAATTTATAAATTTATAAAACACAAACAAATATAATTTAAATTAAGAAAAGACATTTACTGGCACATGCTTTATTTTCAGACGTAAAAATATTTTAAAAAAATGGGTCAAAAATATGCTACATATCTTAACAATAACCAACTTCACGTGTGGGGTAAAATATTTAATCGTTGCCAAAACACAAACACTAAACTCTAAATGTGTGTGTTTTATTTACATTTTTCCCTATTAATGATTTTAAGATTGAAAATTATCATTTCCTTTCGACAAAATTAAACCGTGAAAAGAAATATTTGCAAGTTTTTTTTTTTTTTTTTTTTGCTTTAAATGAAAAAAAAAAAAATTAGACGCTGCAAACGCATGTTGTTAAGTCATATATTGTATTTTACTGCTAATTGTCTTTAAATTATTAAAAGAAATAATTTCTAATGTTAAAATTTAATATTTTGTAATATATGTTTGACCAAATGGAACCATTTTTCGAAAAAAACAGCTTCGAAACTCAATAAATATCTCCTATCTCGAGGGGATTATTAAATTTCAAAGGGAAATTTCAGAAAAATGTAACTTACCCCAACTCTATCTGAAACGCGCAGAATGAACGATACAAGTCACTTTAACGAGAGAGTCGTCTGCTTTTATGGAAAGTAACAAAAACTAGCATAGGAAGTGGCTTTCATATTTAATCATTAGAACAGTACATACTGGCCAATTTGTTCGGCCAGCGGAGATGGGTGTGTTTGATTGGGCTTGCAAGGTCACCAAGCAGGGCATTGTAATAATCTTTGCTCTCATTTTCTGCGACAGAATATGACATATCCTTTTTGTTTTTTGTTTCGAAATCCAATATCATGCTACGGATTTTGTATCAGAAGAACAGAGTTATGAGAAACAAAATAACAAACGATTGCTGGAATTGTTTTGCTTAGAAAAGAAGGTTTGAAAGTAATGTATGGGTTTAAGAAATGATATTCATTATCATATATCATGAATCGAGTTTCGTATCTGACGTTGAATAACAAAAAAATAATTTCTGGATTTGAATACTCTATATATTTATACAAGAATATAGTTTTGAAAATAATGTGTGACAAAATGATAATTTTTTGCATTTGCTTATAATCACCTACGATTAGATTTCCATGCTTTATGAAAATACACACACATATAATACATATATATATATATATATATATATATATATATATAACTTGAACTGTATATGTTATTGTGTTATGTGATTCAAGTAAAAATTCTAAAACTACTATTACAAGGCAAAATATTAAATTTTGCTATATCGTCTTAAAATGAAATATTTCGAATTTTTCATCAGTAGTTTATTTGTTCTTTTTAACATTTTCCAAGCGGTTTTCGCTCTAAGTTTTGGCATAGAGAACGATTTTGAAACCTATCAATACAACAAAATGCTTGACGGATTTTGGAAATATTTTGTTATAATAGAAAGAACATTTTTATTTACATATTTTAAATTACAATTCTATATTTTCAATAACTGCTCAAATATTTTTAAAAAATTCAACTTTTGGTTTTAGAATCGAATATTATGTCTCACGTTATGTACTTTATTTTGGTCCGATTTCTTCTGTCGCTATACTCAGTCAAGAAACTGAATATCCACAGAAAATATTAATCGAAACCACTTATGTCCAAGAACGATAGGCAAAAATACATTTACCATTCAAATAAATTTATTCAAATTATCACACCTTAATCTCCTTCAACAAATTGTGACAGGATTTATGTTTTGTGAACACTTCAAAGAACAATAATATATTTTGAATTATTTAAAATATCCCTATTTTTAAATCAATTTAAATAATTCAAATATTAAATGGTATTTAATTTTACCATCTGACTTTAAATGCTCTAGTGAAGTAATTAATGGGAATAAAAGAACAATCAATATTTTCTTAATAATTAGATAAGCTATTTTTCCAAGTTTGCTCCCTCCAAAGATGGAACAAGTCTACGACCTTAGATACTTTGACTTTGCCAAGAAATAACAAAGGAAAGTAACCAAAATATTAATATCGTAAAAACCTACATACATATATTAAGAAAATAATTAACATATAAATCGTGTGTGTACTCCTCTCAATTTGAGGAAGCAAAAAATATTTGTTATCATTTTTAGTTCATCAAAACTTATTTTCTCAATAATAACAAAACATAAATTACAAATTGCACTTTTTTTGTGATGAAACAGGTGGAGTAGGAGGCAAATACATACATTTTCTCATGGCAATCATTGAAATAGTACCGAATTTGGGAGATACTTCAGTCTTGCTCATGAACCCTCCTCGAGTGTTCATGTTCAAGCCCCAGGATTTGTACTAATTTTGCTTCCAATTTCGAATCTTGAAAACTACTTGGAATTCGTCCCAAAAAATAACAGTTTTGAATCTCGTTAATGAAACAGACAAACATTTTGAATAGATTTTGTTTGAAACAAAACAAAATTTTGAATTAATATTACAATATGAATTTTTAAGAAATCACATACTTAGACTTCTAAAACATTTTTTTTTTCCAGAAGTAGAAATTGTTCAACTTTTACTACAGTTATTTATTACAGATAATTTCATATACACCAGTTTTAAATAAATATATATATTAATTTCATATACACCACACAATATTAAATTTCAGTTTCTCAATATATATATATATATATATATATATAATACCTTTCTTTTTTTTTAAATATTTTAATTAGAAAAACATAATTAAGTTGAAAAATCAGTCGGATCCAAATTCATTTTTAATTAATTATTTTACTGTAGCGGGGAGAGGGACCATTTCCACACGGCGGGAGATACAACTCCGCCGTTGGATAAAAAGTAACAGATTACTCAGAGCATAAGGTTAGGAGAGAATGCTTTTCCTCGCAGTGCAACAAGTTATATAACAGGGATTTTTCACAATAAACATCATAGAACATGTGGAATGAATGGAGGGATATCGAGAGAACCTAAGTGCAGACATAAAGTCTGGTAGGGATCATTCCTACAGATTTACAATACTTTTAAATGAGAAAATAGGAAAAATTAGGAAATTAAATTATTATTATGAGAAACTAATATGAATTAAAGTTAAATCATTACACACACACACACACACACACACATATATATATATATATGCATGTATGTATATAACATGTACAGGAACTGAAAAAAATTTTAAACTAAAAATTTGAAGAAAAACCAAAAATTGGGAAATATTACATTTGAAGTTTTAACAGGCTTTATACTGTTAGGCTGGGTTATTTTAGAATTATTGACTAAACTATACCCATCATTATAATATATTATTAAGAAATGGTTATGAAACCCAAATAACAATTGGAAAGAAACTATATATATATATATATATATATATAAAATTTGTAGTATGATTTTTGCAATTAGGGAGGGAGAGAGAAAGAGGGGCAACATATTAAAGAAAGGAGTAGAAATTCTTAATATAAAAATTCTGTCAATGTTGTTGAAAGCAAAACAATTACAGTTTAGAAATTTTAATTTTGATGATGTAAAAAATTTTTATAAAGAAGTCTTTAAAAAATCAAAATGAAGTATAGATGTGTGTAAGTAATACATATATTACTATCCATAATATTAAAAAAGGTTATTAAATTATAATATTTAATGCTAATTACTTTTTACAATATAAATAGTGTTTAAAAAATTCAAATTTTATCACCAACCAATATTTTTGGTTTTAATACCCCATTCATATTTCTAAAAATATTTCATACAATGAAAATTTTCTTCTCACCTTTTCAAACGATGTTACTTCAAACAACGGTGTATGCGAAGTGGGAGAAAAAAAAAATGAAGAATGAAGAAAATGAATAAGTGAGAAAATATGAACGAAATTACTGTACTAAAAAAAATACTGGTGTCATCTTTCTTAAAAATGTGCTACGTAACTACAATTTCCAAAGATGAATTTGCCTATATATTTGATAACAATCTTCCTCCTAAATTTAAGACATTATTTTTATTATAATTTTTAAGATATGAAAGTAATTACGGGATTTTATGATAGAAATAATTTTTTTTGAAAAACACCGAAATTTTTAAAAATTATACCAGTTATCTAAAAGTAATAAACAATGATAAATTGTACGTTTTAAATGGTAGCTTAGCTTATGATTAATTTGAATTTCTGACGAAACTGATTAC
>BMAW01131710.1:11397-21743 GCA_019974015.1 Nephila pilipes
GAGTTTTTGAACATAGCCAAGTTGTTTTAAGTGATTTTCAATGCATGTATGTGATAAATGAAGCTTCTCTGCAATCTCACGTGTTGTACTGTGACGATCCGAATCGATTATTGCTTTGATTTGGGCGTCATCAACTTCAACTGGACGACCAGAGCTTTTTCATCTTTGAGTGAAAAATAACCAGAACGAAATTTGGCAAACCAATTTTGACACTGCCGTTCTTTTAAGGCTTCGTCACCATAAACATCACATAACTTTTTATGAGCTTGAGATGCGTTTTTCCCTTTGCGGAAATAAAAAAGCAAAATATGACGAAAATGTTCCTTTTGATTTTCCATTCTTCAACGAAGGCTAAGCGAAAACTACGCAACCGATCAAAAAAATTTTTTTACTGATTGACAGCTGAATTGCCAACTATCAAATAACAAAATGTGTTTTACATTTGTACTACGTCTGCAAACCTAAAAATTCAACTGAAGCCATCTATGAGTGAAATCCGCAATTACTTAGTTGCCAACCCAATATATATATACATATATACATTGTATATATACACATATAATATATATATATATATATACATATATATATATATATATATACACATATATATACAAATATATAATATATATACACATATAATATATATGTATATATATATATTTGCCGAATAAACGATAAATGAGCAACGAATTGTTTTAAAATTTCACATGAAACTCGGAAAAACCACTACTGAATTATTGAAAGAAGTCTACGACAATGAATGCGTAACGCATGCACGTGTTTTTGAGTGGTTTAAGTGTTTTTAAGTTGGCCGAGAAAACGTTGAAGAGGATTCAAGCTCAGGTTGCCCTCTCACGTCAAAAACGGAGGACAGTATCGAAAAAAATTAATAATCCGATTCGATCTGACCGTTGGTTAGGTATTCGTGTGATTGCTAAGACCATAGGTATTGATAAAGAATCTGTTCGGCAAATTTTTCTTCCAAGACAATGCTTCGGCACATTCCACATTGTCTATCAAGAGGTTTCTAGCCATGTACAGCATCCCAATATTAGACCATCCGCCTTATTCGCCGGATGTTGCGCCGTGTGACTTCTATCTGTTTCTTAAGGTGGAATCTGTATTAAAAGGAACAAGATTTGAGTCGTTGAAGCTGTGAAAGAGAAAGTGGCATGGCTGACAGAAGTAGATTTCAAGCACTATTTCGAACAATGTAAGATTCGCATGGAATATTGTAGTAATAGAGAATTAATGGTGATAATAAGTAAATATGCCTGAAATCAAAACAAAATGTTTTACAGCGTCAGACTCGTTGCTTAAGAACCATACTTCGGTTATATGTATAAAATTTTACTCTTTTTTATATATTTCAAAAAAGTTCAAACAATTTTGATGGGAAAATTCCACGACGACTTTTATAAAACGATTAATGCAACCATATAGAATCAATGGGATTCAAATATAAACCTCAGAAATAATTATCTTATCTAATAACTGGAAAATATTTTCAGGAGTTTTTGAATAAATATATTTTAGGAACAATCTTCGAGAAAAAAAAAAATACTTAAATGAAAATTATATTGAAACCTTTTCGTGCAGCAAACATATTAGAATATTACAATATCAATCAAATCGAAAATAAAATAGAACAAGCTGCCAGCTCCGGACAAATATTACCTCGGAACTTTTGCTCAGTTGGAATAAAAGGAACATTTCATCTCATCATTAAGTTACTTATCCCTATTATTGCATTACATTTTCCACAAGATGAGAGGGAGATCGGGTGTGTTGACAGCCATGATTAAGAAGAAGCAAAAAGAATCTAACAAAACATACCAAGAAAAACCTTCTCCCCTTATTTTTCTAGAAATCCTCGTTAACTGCGACCCTCGAGAAAAAGTCCCGTTAACAAATTAAACAAAAACGACGTCTGTTTGCAGCTGTAAAAACCTGATCTGCAGAACTCAACCTTTTCACCTCCACGAGACAAGAGTTTTAACACCGATCTTCCGAGTCGGAGTAGTAAAATAAACCGACTGGAATTTCGGTTCGGAGAAAGAAAGAAAGAGGCGATTTGACGAATTTGTAGAAACAGACTCTCTTTTGCTTTTCTTAGATGGATGCGAGTGTCGAAAGTGTGTTATCGTCTATGAAAACCATCCTTTTTTTTTTCTTCCCTTTTCTTTTTTTAGTTTTTCTCGGAGGTGATTAATGGTATTTTCGTGTTTCTTGGACATTTTGTAATAGACGAAAGAAAATGGGATTTAATAAGGAGCTGATATAGTTATGTTTGTTTAGTCTGTGGAATAAATTGGAAGATAATTTTTTTTTTAATTTTGTGATTTTATTGCAGACGATTTCTATAGTTGTCCCATATACTTTTTTCAAGACTCCCGTCTACCCGCCATTTTGATTTCGTGGACGTAATGTTAATCCTATGGAATTTCGACTTTAATTCTCACATCTTTGCCATTTGATCTATCTGAATGCAATAAAGTGCTCATGAAAGAGCGAAAAATAATAAATGCTTCTGTAGGATTACTTCCCCCCGCCGATTTTTAAAAATATTTTTACCCCTATTTTAATGATTCGTATGTGTTTTTTCCGATATCTGAAAATATTTTTAAACATATTTAAGAATCGGAGGAAAAAAAGTAATTCCACAGAAGCATTCTTTATTTTTTGCTCTTTCAGATGCTCTTTTCTGCATTTAAGTCGATCAAATGGTAAAGAGGGGAGAATTAAAGTCGAAATTCCGTAGGATTAACATGGCGTCCACGAAATCAAAATGGCGGGTAGATGGGAGCCTTAAAGATAAGATTTTTATATGTCTATCTCTTTTGACATCTTCTAATTTTCAAAAGAAGGAGACAAGTTTTTTTATTTGAACTTTTCAGTTAGAGGGACTATTTGCAGATAAAAAAATATCTATTTACACTACTGTATAATTTAAAGAATTTTTAATACCATGTTCTATACGTTATTCAATTTTAAATAAAGTTGTAACGTTGAGATATTCACAAATAGTGCTTTCTCTAACATCTAGCATTGCTTTTTGATTATATAATTACAATTCCAACTCTCATCTAATCAAATGAAACCTGATTATACACAAATTAAATAAAGATAAGATGTATAAGGAATTGAATTGATGATAGCAATGTATATGTGAAATAGAATTGAGAATGTTAGTAAGTCAGAAATTAGAGTGAAATGCTGTAGTTGATCGTATGTGAGTAAAATTTGTTGAGAAACATGGTTAGAATAAGTGGAAATGGGAATCGAACCCGCAGTATTCCAGAAGTGCCTCACTCGAAGCGAGTAAGTTGGTAAGTTAGAACTTTAGTGCTTAATTCTAAGCTAGGATTCAGGCGCTTTGAGAGTCAGTCATCTTGCATAATCTGTGAAGAAACCTAATATGCATTGTGTGTACTTTTCAGATGTCCCTTCTATTGGAATGTTGTAACCTTAATGACTATTTAATAAAATTTTAAGACGTATGTACCAACCCAGATCTCAGGGCTTTTGAAGAATTATTAATTAGCGCTGTTTTGAAGTCTAATTAAAGTCACCATCTTAAACTCTAATTAAATAGTCAATAAGTTCAAAACTCCAGCTAAAGATACGTAAGAGAAGGACAACATACTTTATTGTCTATCAGAGAATATGTAAGATCGTTCTCTCTCTCTCGAATCCTTCTGAACTCAGTAACATTCGAATAACAAAGTCTTAGCTTATCACGTCATTCGTTCTGATTCAAACAGTTCTAGCTTGCAACAGGTTGAGCTCTTGTTGCTCAATCTAGAAGACGCTTCTAACTAATGTCAATACAAACGATTAATTGTGATAATTGAATCCAATTTTCAAATATCTAATCAGCTTGTCGTTATCCTATATCTTGCAACAATAAATTCCTACTATTAGCTCACACTTTCCTTATATATATCCTGTTCAAATTTTCAGTCGTTAATAAAATACTTTTTATTCATCCACTCAAATTCAAATACATTTTTTAAACTTGTAGTGGATGACACTTAATGTTAATAAAGTTTTTTCAAATATTAATTCATTTAATTAAATTTATTTGGTGAAAATGCAGTTGAGCCCAACCACTTGATGCGATTTCAAAAATTGCCAGCCATATTTGGGAAAATACCGCCAAATAATTCTTGTCGCCAAGGGTGGTTAGGCTAAACTGCACTCCAACCATTTAATTTACCGGATGAATTAAGAAACAAGCCAATGCTTCTTCTTTGTCATTAGTCTTGCAATGGCAAAGTTGGTAGAGCGTCGGAGTTGTTAGAGTTCGGCCTTCGGATCGAATCTCGTCGAAGCATACATTTTTTTTATTTGATTTTCAAATAATTAATTTCAATTTTATATGGGGGAAAAAATTTCTCTTATATAAGATATTTAGAGGGATATAAATTTAGGAATAAATACCGTCAATGACGAAGCTTGTAGATCGCTGGAAATTTTTTTCTTTTGCCACTTATTATTGTTATTCTGTCATATGTATATACATATATATATATTAATTGTAATTATTTAATAA
The DNA here is from genome assembly GCA_019974015.1 of Nephila pilipes. Lineage (NCBI taxonomy): Eukaryota > Metazoa > Arthropoda > Arachnida > Araneae > Nephilidae > Nephila > Nephila pilipes. Next base: position 15,956 of record BMAW01131710.1, read on the forward strand.
AAAGTAACTAAAATAAAAAATTTCTTTGTTGACCTAAGTAGGAATTTACTTATTTTTTTTATATAACTTGTTTTTTCACTTATATATCACAATCTCCAATTCAATTCACTGCGGTTCTAATCTTCATATAACTCGCCTAATTCCTATTCATTTTGGATGGCAAGGAGTTGCTGTTTTATGCAGATTCAAATTAACAAAAAGTCCCCAAAGCTAGTGAAGAATAGTCCAAAGTCACACTATTTGATAGAAAATCAAGAGTTAAAATAAACCCATCCAAATCATCAGTTGCAGACCATACTTCTGAAACATTCGATTATCCAGGTAGGGTGTTGCAGCTGAAAATCAAGGTAAGTCAGATGAATATCTAAAATTCACGACTACGCAGAAGAGAAGTAGTTAACGAAAGCACATTTTAGCGTCGTTATCCTGGCGAGGAAAGAAACGTCTGCCCTAAAAAGGAACGAAATAATTCTGTGAAAGAAAGGAAAAAAAAAAAAAAAGAAGAGCTTCGAAACTTCGAGCTTCTTCAAAATGAGATTAAAATTTAAACCGATCGCTTCGAAATGGAAGAGTCCATTACCGCTAATGGTAATGACATGTAAAGTGTGCCAATACCTTTCACTCCCCATTAGGCATTCAGAAATCCATTTCGATTCAAGCATCCAATGAGGACTTCTCTCTCTCGGTCATTATAGAGGAACGTAACAGATGTTCCCCCGAGATCTTTTCCAGCAGATTGTGAATGCAAGCACAAATTTTCAAGTTTTACCAACTTTTTTTTTTTTTTACTTTGAACCATTTTCCCCCCCCCCCCCCGTCTCTTTTTCTAGACTGTAGTTAATGTTTTTATGATAAAGAAGCTTCATAGAAGATAGCTTGAGGTGATTATTCCATGTAAAGTTTTGCAAAAATTTCAAGGTAGTCAAAATCGATTTTCAGTCATTTAAAATGAGAGTCAAATTGGAATTTGGGGACCAATTTTTGCTACTGTTGTGACTTATTCCCTTCATTATTTAACTATACCGCCAACTTTAAGTTTAATTAAATAGTCAATAAGTTCAAAATTCAATTGAAGATACGTAACAGAGAAGGATTGGTTGATTTTATTAAAGTCGCACTAGAAGCAACACGAGGGCTATTGGCGACGGACCTCGCAATTTTGAACCTCAGTCAAGTGACGAGGCCGACATCTGAGATGGCCCCCCTCTCCTAACTTCCACACTACGCCTTCGGGAGGACTTTGAGCCGCGACAGATTTAACGTGCATCAGTTCAGACTGGGTTGAACGGCGGGTCTTAAGTGGTTTCAAGAATCGAACGACTCGACGAAAATCGCAGGCCACGTGTTCTAGACCATGACCACTTGGCTACCGTGGCCATCGTAATAGAGGGCAACATGCTTTGCACAAGTTCATTCTCTTTCTAATCCGTCTTAACTCATTCAATCCTAGTTTACGTTCAAATAGCGAAGTCGTAGTTTACCAAACCACTCAGTCCCTATTCAAGCACTTCTCGATTGGGGCAGATTCTACTCCTATTATTCTAATCAGGAGTCACTTCTAACTGTTTTCAATACAAAAGATTAATTACGACATTCACTCCAGTTTACAACATTCTATTAGCTAGTCGTTATCCTTCGTTTCCCTTCTCTTTCCTTTCAGTTCTATTTCACTTATCAATCACTATCTCTATACTTCTTATCTTCGTCTAATTTACTTAATTACGCTTTATTTGGTTGGCAAGAAATTGTAACTGTATGAAATTCAACTTACCAAAATGCCCCCGAGATTCTTGAAGAGAAAGTCGGAAATAGCTAAACATCCCAAGGTTCTTAAGTATATTTGCAATTTGTAATTACTATTATGCGATTGTTTCATCAAATTTAATGGCAGTTCTGATAACATATATAATAAATATATTGTTGGTAAAATGGCAAAAATAAATATTGATCTCTTAACTATGAATGACCTCTAAGGTTCATTCTATTATCCAACCTTACTGGCAATACAGTCTTAAGTTTTTTCTATTAAATTATTATTTTTATTTCAGCAAAAAATTAAAGTATATCACTAATAGTTTATTATTAATTATTAAAAAAAATCAAAATAAATTCTTTTTTTTTATTTTGAAAGATCACTAAAGGTATTTTACGGCAATGTCTGAAAAAACAGAGGCTTTCAAATTTGCAAATGAAGAATTATGAAAAGAGGCAAGTAATATTTTTAAAGAAGTTTCAAACTTCTTAATAAAATTATCACTATGATCATTAATTTATTCCTATTTCAATATTAACTCTATTAAATATTTGTGTATTATATTCAGTAATAAACATATTTTGTTATCAAATAGCTCTATTTTAAGGAATAATGCGTTTTCCCATGAAATATGAAAAATTGTGTCCGCAATCCGTGTCACCCAACATGTTTAAATTAGACGGAATAAAGAACTATAGAGTTCTCTTTTTGAAAATACTTACATATCTTTAATTTATTTTTGGATTGAATCATCTGGCGTGAAGGGAATTTGAGTAAACAAATTTCGTTTTCATGAAAAAAAGCTCATTTACAGCATTGAAATCGCTGTGTCTCATATTAGAATATTAAAAATATAGAGATCACACAAGCCTCTCATACTACTATTAATAATTAGAAAAATTTGTGAAGCTGTTTAGATTTGTTTGACAAATCACTTAACAATTTAGGGGCTCGATGGAGAAGTAAGTCTCGACACTCAGAACTTTTTTGTTTCCCAACGTTTACAACTCTTGTTGTACTTGAGATCTACATTATTTTCTTAGCTCATGAATGTCTTTGGAGTGCTAAGAACTGAAGATGATGGCGACCGACATGGAAATGAGGTAGAATCAGTGAGTGGTCATTGCAGCTGATCTAACATCTTGAGACTTACACCTTTTCCCATGGATGAAAGAGCGTCTAAAGATGTGTACCTTTCGTCCTGATGAAGAGGTGAAAGCTGCCATTGATGCCAGATGTCGACAACAACAACCGGAACGTTTCTACCACAGTTTACTCGACTAGTCACTCGTTGGCCCAAGTGCGTGGAAAGGGCTGGAGAGAATGTCAAAAGAAGTTAACAATGCATTTTATAGAAGATACGTGCAGCTTTCAGGTATGTTTGACTAAGCGCGCATTGGCAAAAATTCGTGGAATGGATGGATACTATCTTAAGCAAAAAACAGTACATTACATAGAGGGTATACGTAATTAGGCTTGAACCTACGATTCTACGAAAAGAGCACCGGAAGCGAATCTACGGCCATGAACCCTAGTCTACCGCGTCCACAAGTTATGACGATAGAGACAATACTTTCAACCAAGTTATGACATCATCATGTTTCCTCCTTTAATAATTACTTTAAGGACTTGAAGTAAATATGGTTGAATTGAAAATCTTTCCTTAAAGGAGAAATATAACTTTTGTTGTATATATTATAGTTATTTAAGGGAACTTAGTACCTTTGCACCTTCAAAAGTTCGATTTTTCAAATGTGATTTTAAAAAATAGTACGGAATGTTAGGAGCATTTTAAAACAAACCGCGTCAAAATCCGACAATTATTACGTCCTATGCAACTAAAAATGTAAATGTCTAAAGTGGCTTGTTCTATGTAACATAATGCAATGTAAACAAACCTCTTTTTCTCAGTTTGTTATTTTCACACTTTCCCACAGGATTAAAAAAAATCTTTTGCATGCAGAGCTTTAAAATTTTACTTGAGTGTTTTACTTGTAAATCTTTATTCTGTGAACCTCAATTTTGTTAATAGGATGATTAGATTTTATTTTATAACATGATACAAGAAAAAAAAGTTACTAAATACAAATTTGATAACTTTTTTTAATTTTTCAATTTTTTTAATGTAAGATAAATTTAAAATTTGAGGTTTACAGAATAAGGTCATTATTTAGCTTTAATTTGGTATAAGAATTATGGTTCTACTGTACACCTTTCAAAAGTTATCTTGTGGGTAACGTGAGGTAAGCTAATTTATTTTTCAAATTTTTGTACGCATATTTAATGTTGTATAAGAAAATATATTAATTTAATAGAAAAACTTGACCCAACATCTTAAACTATGCACTTTATTACACAAACTGGTAAATTTTCATACTGAAATGAGCAAAAATTGTTGTTTTATGAAGAATTGAAAAAAGTTTGTCAAAATGTTCTACTTTTGATTTCATAAGGTACTAAGTCCCCTTAAGTGCAATGCATGTTTAGGTAGAGAAGTTTTGAGGACTGGAGTTGGTATTTTTCTTGGTTGGTTGGTGGTAGAGACAGTGAGCAGAAGTTATTAGTGTGAGACATCGGTGAGCTGGTGCGTTTCTTTTCAACGGCAATGCCAGAAGTTAAAAAGCCTCAATGATTAGCCTGAGAAAGAAGTCTCTTTTAGTCTGGTTGGTAAAGGCGCAACAAAAAGAGGTTAAGCCTAGAAGTTGAAGTCACGGACTCTCAACCGGTATTGTTTGTCGAGTATCGGATTCGATCCCTGATGTCTCTGGATCAGACATGTATCAGTGCTGAAACTTGTTAAATATGGTCAAGGTCCCAAGTCCTCTCGTTGAAGTGGTGTGGAATTTTTAAGAGGGAGGGGCCAGCTCAGGTGTCACCCTTGTCATCTGACCGAAGCTCAAGATTACGAGGTCCATCGCCAATAGTCCCCATTATAAAAATATGTATCATATGGGGAAGAATGTAGAATATCTATAAGAAATATGTGATGTTATGAGAAATCACTCAAATCTGGTTAAATACAGCGAGTATTTCTGTAAAATATATCAAATATACCATTTTCATAAGACATTCAGCTTTAAAACAACTTTGTCCTTCGTGATAAAAGAACAGAAAATAAAGAAAGATGTTTCCAAATGAAAAATTACTACAATTCTTGATAAATACTTCATGGCATTTTAAAAAAAAATCATGCTATTATGTATTAAAAATATGCATTTCAACGAACACGTTTAAAACCTTTTTTGCTTAAAATATTAATTCATCTTCGCAATGAATGAACAAAAAAAAATCATAATATATTAATTCCAACTTTCTTTTCTCTGCATAAAAGCAACAGACCAAACATTTTCAAAGAACCTGAAGAATTAGAATTCTTCCCAACCTCTCCGACGCATACGAATGTGGTCGAGTATCATTTAGAACTAAAATAAGTTAACCTTCGAGGAACTTTTCTTGAAGAGGAATGGGAAAAAGTCATTACTTGAGATAAAAAAAAAAAGCCAGAGAAAGAGAAAGAATGATAATTAAAGTTCTTTGTGGTGCACAGAAACAAATGCAGACAGATAAAGAAACAGGAGAGATGGATGGAGCAGATGAAATGAGGTGGGAAATTGAAGAAGATGGCAGAAAATCACGCCTTCTGGGAAATAAATTTCACAAAGCATCGGGCCGCCTTTCGTTTGTCACTGGCTCGGGACCGCCCCGTCACGACTAGAGGACCGAACCCGGAGTTTCTTGTAATGAGTTTTCGTATTTTCCATTTCGCTTCTTTTCGGTTTCATCGTCTCCTATTGGAATTGATTATGTTTCTTTCTTTTTCCTTTTAGTACTTGAAATAACGACTAATACATATGTAATAGAAAGAAGTTGAATTGAATAAGCTAAATGAATGTTGGTTTGGATAAAAGGAAGCATATTAATCTTACTCTAAGAACTTAATAAGCGCTTAAATGTTTTTCTGTTATGAAATTCCTATCTAATATTCCTGTCTGATTTCTTAAAAAGGATATTTCTCGGACTAGAGTATAATTTTAA
>BMAW01131710.1:32854-90119 GCA_019974015.1 Nephila pilipes
TAATTAAACACTCTTTTTTATAAAAAAAATATAATACTTTCTTGAAAATACGGGTTTTACTTATCAATATTAAATCTTAATTCTGTGTATAACTTAATACAGTCTGATCCTTAGTCAAGGTCCATAGTTAATAAATCACGTGTGAAATGAACCGCGAATTATAGTATTAACATGAATCGAACAAAAAATCGAACAGACATTTGTCAAAATTTGTGTTTTATGAGGTCCTAACTTTTTTCGGGTTATTCTTTTATCGTAAGCAATTTTACAAATAAATTAACGAATTTTCTCATCGTTTTGCAATCATCCATGTTAAGTTCTCTAACAATTTCTGCTTATCATGTTGTTTTTCGAATTTGTTCGATATCTCTGAATTTTTTCGACCGTATAAAGTTTTTCGTTAACGTTTACTTTCATTTGATATTATTTTTGAATAAAACGGAAATCAAATTACACAAAACTCCTTATAACTCTTAAAATTTGACCAATATAAAATGGTTGAACGTACAGCTAATCTTGCTGACACGAGATCTTGGAAGCAATATTTAAAAAAAAATAATCCAAACTGGAGTGGTTTTAATATTCGAGATATGGTAGTTCACATATGTAAATTAAAAAAAAAAAAAAAAAAGATTGTTTATGTCTACTTTTAACGGAAGTCATGATTTCGTCCGAACAAAAGATTAATTTGAGAAAAAAAAAATAAGAATATCACAATGTCTTGGAGTGAAATCACAAGCGATTATTTATTGAGGCAGTATATAATGAGGGGGGGATAAACACATTTAAAGCAGACTAACAGACCGCATGTTTCTAAACCACGGTTTAAAAGGTGTGACTGATCATTAAAAAAATGATAATTTAACATTTATCTTTTCCGTTTTAATTCTTTCTTGTGAAGGAAATCTCATCTCACATAAAACTTTCATTGAATCCTGGAATAATAATAGGAAATGTGAAATTTGGATCCAAAAAAATCTTTAACCATTTTCAAATTAAGCTTGAATTAGTATTCTTTCGATTAAGACTGTGTTCTAAAAGTTTTAACAAGATAACATTAAAAAAATATGTTACAATTCAGAGTAGTTATCTCCAATTATTTATGAAGCCCCAAAAATGGTTTTAGCAAGTATTTTTATTCTTTGTACAAATTCTTGACGATTATATGGATATATTCTTTCAAGTATATCCATATAAGTATATTTACAAAATGTTTTAGAAATGATTGAAGTTAACGTTTCGTAAATAAATAAATTTAGAGGAATATTCCTAGTTCTTATGGGTATGCAACGTAACATTTTAATTTCTAAAAGAATAACCAAATCGGTGAGATATTAAATTTATTAAAAATACAACTTGTATATTCTTAAGAAATTAGTATTTTGTTATGTGTTTCGTTCGCTCACACACACAAATGATGCTACATAAAATTTATTTAAGGAGATTAGCTATTGTTTTAAATAAAATCTTAGAATGTTTATAAATTCTTAAAAATTATAACAAAAGGAGGTTTCTTCCACATAAGTTTTTGAATATTTTTTGTGTAAGATTTCAGACAATTCAAATTGCACAAAAATTCAAAACCATTCTTAGTTTATTATTTCGCAGCTAATAATATTTTTTTCATACTGCTTAATATGAAACTTAAAACCAATATCTGTATATTTTCAAATAACAACAGATCACAAATCATACCCAACTAAGAATTTCTGCAAAAAAAAAAAAACAGGAGTAAAGAGCGTTTAGAAAGATATTAATATTTTTAATTATTTTATTCTAAAGCTTCTTCGAATTAATTGAGATTACTTCTCCTAAAATAAACTAATGTAGAAGATAAGTAATTAAGCAAAAAGGATAAAAGAGCCCCGAAATTTCATCATTGTTTCAAAATAGTTTTATTAATCTTAAAAAACAAAACTTAGATCCCAACCAAGCAATCAATGTTTATCTTTTTTAAAATTCATTTAAAGAATAAATACTTTCTTTAACACCGTTCTCATTTCGATAGGGAAAATTTTTTATACACACCGAAAGAAAGTTACTAAGTATTTTAAAACAAAACCATTAACACTTTTTAAGATTAACCACAGAGAAAACATTCATTATTTATAAAATTAATCGATTCATTTCGGAGCCCCATTCACTGTCACTAATTCCTTTATTCTGTATCCAATTATAGTACTTAGAACTATTAAGAGTGTTTCAGACTTCACCACATTTATCTAATAAGGTACAAAGGTTTTCCACGGCATAACATTTTACTGCAAAAACTTCTAAACAATTTTCCGTTGTTTTCCAGGGTAATTCCGAAGAAAGGAAGAACATAATGAGTTTAATGTTATGAATAATTACTCCGTTCTTTGTTCTACTATTAGGGAAGAACAATTCCAAATTCTCGCATTTAAATCTCCATCTTTTGAAAGTGGGTTTTGATACGGAGTAATTTAGCTCAGAAAGGTGATTTATGCCCACTTGTTTTTTTGGGAGCATTGTTGCTGAAAAAGAGCCAGCGTGGGTGTAATTAAGAAATCACCACAAAATAAAGGTAATTATTTATCGCTGAATTGAAGGGAACGAATAAAGATTTCTAGAAAACGCTTCTTTATAAATACTTAAAGAAAGTGAGAACAAAAGATCTTTTGGTTTATGTATATAAATATATTTCGCGAAACTCTTCTGTGAACAAAAATTCCTTTTTCCCGGAAAAAAAAAAAGGAACATAATAATAAAAATGAGCTTATGAATGATTCCGAAAATGCGTTGTTAATTCTGGTTTTCGTTCTATTTTCTACCTCCCCCTCCACAAGTGAAGCGGGGGAAAAAAATTCTTCTCGAGCATAATGACCGCAAGGAAGGTACGAAATTAGTCACTTCGGCGGTAGCCGCGTCTAATGAATTGAGATATAATAAAACCGGACCAAAATGTGAGAAAAAACAACTTATTCCGTAAAAAAAAAAACACGTAAACATAACCGTATAATTATACATACATATAAATATATTCCAGAGGAGGGAAATAATTTAAGATATTAAATACCGCCCGTTTGGTATGCATATTAATTAAGCCTAGCATTAATGAACAAATTACGGTAGAGGCTTCTTCGGTAGGAGCATTAAGATCAGTATGGCTAATGACTGTACAGATATTAAAAGAATATACAGATTTCACTTAGTTCAGCTTGAAGGAATAATTTTCAGCCCAAGCGAAGGAGAAAAAAAAAAAAGGATCGAAGGGGAAGACGAACAGGAGGCACAGGAGAAAAGGAGGAAAAGAGGAGCTAGAAAAAAAAAATCACCTTTTGCCGAAGTTTTCTGTAAAGTTCATTGGAAAATACTTTTTTCTCCCCTTCCTTCTCCTTTTGGTGTTGTTATATTATCACCAGGCAATTATTTTTATTCGCCCTGGTCTTCTTTTGAATAGTGCGTGGTGTAATTAAGCTATAAGGCGATAATTTATGCAAATTACGGAAACGCGCAGTGTGTGTTCGTATTTTTCCGAAAAATTTCTTATATGACATTTTAATCTGATGATGAATCTGGTACGCTGTAGAGGCTGGCCTTAAATTAAGACTTTTCGTTGGAAAGGGGACGCGAGCGGGTGCTGGAAGAGGAAAAAAAGGGTACTTTTATGCTATAAGAGGAGTCTTTTGTCCCAGGAAGGTATTGGATGGAGCAAAGAACAAAAATGTGAGTTTTGTTTTTCGAAATTGATGTGCGCGATTTGATGAAAAATCTCGAGGTATTTTACATGGATATTGATATTGGAAAAGTTTTAATCGATGGGAGTTACTGAACTCTGGAGTATTTCCTGTTTTTTTTATACCATTCCTTTTGACGGTCTTTCATGGTTATTTTTATATTTCGTTCATCTCATATTACATGCTTAGAGTTTTAAATCTGCTCTGATTCTAAATTAAGAATTGCGATAGCTCTGATATTTATCTCTATTAAAAGAGCTTTAGAGCACCTTCTTTGCGTTGTTTGGTATGTTCTTTTTGTAGTGGCAACAAGTTAAGCTTCAAAGATTCTAGTTTCATTTTCATTCAAGTAATATTCATATCATATAAATTTGTTTACTTTTAATTAATTTCATTTCATTATAAAAGAACTTAAAATATTACCATTTCTTTAATCGTACTTATTTTTACGCTACGTCCTCTCATATTAAACATTCTTGATGTTTTAAATCTGATCTGATTCTCTTTTGCTCTCTAAATTAAGAATTACTATCACTCTGGATAAGAATTATTACCCACATATTTATCTCTTTTAAAGGAGCTTTAGATCCTCTTCTTTGCATTATAATAAATTATTTTATAATGGCAACAGATTAAGTTTTGTTCACCTGCAGTTACTAATATCATACAAATTAGTTGTTTTTAATTAATTTTAGACTGTTATTAAGAAATTAAAAATATTCTCAGTCATGTAATAAAGTTCATTTTTATATTAAGCCATCTCATATTACATTCTTGGAGTTTTAAATCTGGTCTGATTCTAAATCAAGGATTACTATCGCTTTGATATATATTTATCTCTATTAAATTAACTTTAGAACATTTCTTTTTGGTCATTGAATATTTTTTTAGAATAGTAACATATTAATTTTCAGAGATTTCCCTTGCATTTTCATTCAATTGTTACTATCACACAAATTTCTGACTTTTAATAAATGTGAATCTATTATAAAATAACTTGAAAACATTTTTATATAATTTATTAAAACATTATGTTAATTCAAAATGTATTGATTTTAACTCAAAATTTGCAATCTTCGTAACAAGCGATGTTCGAGTTGAGTTATGGATTTGAATCCGGATTCAACCTATAACCTCATTAATGTACACAAGGGAAGGATTGGAAGCTCAATTCCCCCCCCCCCCCGAAAAAAGATCAACAGACTGAAAAAAAAGTCTGCATTTTCTTATTACTATTTTTTATTTTAACATAAAGATTGCGCCTAGTCTACCTGTCTTTTAAGATATGAACGCCATTCCTCATAAAAGAAGATTGTGTACTCCACCCTTACCAATCTCGTGGAATAATGAAATTTGCTATATGTTAGATGGACTGTGCCTTAAATCCTGAGTATAACAAGTTGTGAAATATATAAGAGAAGGAAGTATAAGGTCAGATCAGAGGTAAACACAGGATGGGAAGGTCAACATACCCCATCCCCATAGACTACCATTTTTAATTTTTAACATAAATATTACGCCTCGACTTAATCATAAGGAAGTCTGGGTACGCTACCGGATCAGATATCTTAATTCACCATTTGAACATGAACAGACTTCTTTATAATAGCACGAAAATTATTATGAAAAAAATTCAAAAAAGCGATTTTAATTTAAACAAATAGTTAAGTCATTTCAGAGTTTTTTACCAAATTTATCTGTACTAATGAAATTTAAAGCATTACAAAAATGCTTTAATAACCTGTCCGGAGAAAATCTCTTGTGGTCCTATTGATAAGAACACTGCAAAAAGTGATCGGACAACTTTTCTTCGTACCCAAAGATTGTAGGTTTGAAACGTCACGGGTACTCAGACCAACCCTTCCTTGGTGTAGAAAACACATGGTCCACAGAAATGGGGTGAAAACATCTACTGAAGAACTATTGGCGTTGCTCGAGTAGGTTATTTGGTTGTGTGGAATTTTGGACATTGAGCCTTCATGGGACATACGCAATGTATTCAAAAAGTTCTACGTCACAAATCGTGCACAGACCATATAATTCAAAGAACATACTTTCATTTGATATTAAATTTCTAATTAGTCTCCTCATAATTTAATACTTCCATTGGAATGTGAGTGCATGAGTCCTTAAAGAATTTCAACACTATTGGGTTTCACTTAAGTCTCTTCTATCCATTCGTACCGCTGCCCCTTCATCTTTAATTTCAACTCGGGAAATTAAAAATAGTTCACGAGGGACAGATCTGGTTTTTACAGGATTAGTTGATGAACACTGTACACAGTCACAGTAGAACCTTGACGACGAAATACTGTCACAAGCTCAACATTTTCATTATTTAAACTCGAACATAGTCGACCTGATCTCTTCGATCGAGTTTCTTCTAGCTTTAAACTTTGAAAGCTATTCGAATATACGGTAACGACTCATAACATTGTCACTGTAAGTAGATTTTAACTTTTCGTACGTTTCTGTAGCCGGAAAGAGCTTGAAAAGCCTTCCAAATGACAGGCACAGCTGTAAGAAAGGTTGGCGATGGTCGGCCAAGGAAAACGATGTTAAGTGATGACCGATATATCGTTCTGCAGGCAATAAAAGACCGGAGCCAGACGCAGGATAACATTGCTAGGGAACTGCTCACGACATCCGGACAACAGGTAGTATGGTTCTCTGTGGCCAGACGTCTGCATGAAAGTGTGTATTCGCTCATCATCCTGAGCTTTGCATACCTTGGCGTCACAGTTTACGGGCGAGTCAAAAACACAGAGACTGAACATTTCACCAATACAGTCACATTCTGTTTATTGATGAGAATCGTTTCAGTTTGAGCAACGATTCTCAGCATCAGTTGACATGGAAGAAATTAAGGAGACGGTTTCATCCCACTAACTTCAGAGAAAGAGACTGTTGGTATGGTCCTGGAGGATTTGTGTTGAGATGCATTATGTAGAATTGACGAACGGAGTTCCATACTTTCGACAGTGGCTCACTTACCGGAGATTGTTACTGCGACGAAATTCTACTCCCACACGCACATCTGTTCCGAAGTGCCATTGATCCAGACTTATTTTTATGGACGACAATGTACTTCCACAAGAGGAGCTTCTAGCAAATGAGGATATCTGCAGAATCAATTTACAAACTTGCTTCTCTGGTTTAAATCCCATCAAACACGTGTGGGATGCTTTAGGGGAAACGCCTGGCAGCAAGACTGCATTCACTAGAGATCACCAGACAGCTGAAACAGATGCTCCTTGAAGAGTGGCAATCTTATCTCAAGATCTGCCGGATAACTTGATATTGAATATCAATAGACGGTATCACGCCTCCATTGTAATTAGGGGAGGTCAAATCCCTTAAAGGGACTTTGATCTGTTGTTCTTTTTCATAGCCAGACAATGTTTTTTACTAACGCCATTCTGTCGATGAAGCCTTTTTCTGCTTTGTTCCATAACTTATGCGTCCAATTTAATTTTAGCTACTATGCTTTCATCAACCTTTAAGTGTTATAGCATGCCTCTGAAGGGAGAATTTCATATCCCCAGTTGATTTTTTTTCAATTATGGCATAATCTGAAAGGTCCCGTATGTATTCCGCATTAGTGTATATAATGCATTATAGTAGATGTACTTATATTTACAATTAAAATACAACTATAGATATTAATAAATAGCAAATAAACGATCCTTTGTTTTTTATTTGAAAAAAATCTGATATTTTTCCACTGCTTTCAGCATACATTCCACTGAATGCGACATAACAATCACCAAATTTCGATATCTGACGAGTAAATTGAAATGTTTTGACAGCCGCAGTGCCTTTATCTACCCGAAAACAAACGGCAATCTTATAACACCAACAACCAATGTTTACTTTATGCGGTCAACCGAAAAAAATAATTAAAAAAATCTGGGTGCAAAAAAAATGAAATCTTTTCGAGTTAAGTGATTTTTGTTTCGTGTAGAAGAAGAAAAATCGAGGCAAATTACATAATATTTTTCCGTGACTGCAATATTATTTCTTATTAACCGATTTTTTACGTTAAACATTTTCATGTTAAACGCTTTATACTGTAGAACATTAATATATCCGTATGCATTTCACGAAAATTTATAATGTTTTTTTTAATTTTTAAACTTTATAAACTTCAAAATATTTGCATTGATTTCTTAAATAAGAAAAAAGTTTATATAGTTTAAAATTTTAATTCTCCAATGGGATATAACTTAACTATAATAATAAGCACTACTAAATGCTTAAATAGTCATTTAAATCATATCATATCACTAATAATAATCTTTTAAATCCTGTTATATCAAAAATTATATAAAATTATTTATTATAATCATTTAATTACTTAAAAGCATTATTATGAATAGACTGATTGTAAATCATACAAAGCAAAGAAGTTTTGATCAGATGTGGTCTTAGGATACTATGGTTTGATTTTAATCCATCAAATCAAAATGAGGAGGATTGCAATTTGAAGACTTGGTTTTGACCGAGCAAAAACAATGGCGATTGTTACATTTTAAATCTCCCAAAATGACTTCAAATTATGCAAATTAAAATACGGAAAAAGTGCCTATATAACACAGATGCTATCATTATTCGACATTAGCTTACAAGAATGTCATCAACAAACCATAGTCTATCTCAATAGTAATTATCCGGTTGTAGATGTATCTCCTATTAATTATTATTCCATGCGTGTTTTAGTATTAAAATCAATTTAGTAGTTATCAGGTAATAGATGTACTTTCTATTAATTATTATTCTGGGCATGGAATAGTATTAAAATTACTTTCATGCAATTAATATAGCTGTAACGTAACCAATTAACAAATGAAACAAAATTACATAAATTAATAAAAATCTCGATAAAAGTATTGCCGATGGTATTATTCATACCCAAAAATATTTCTAAAATTTTGAGCAACATCTCCGCTAACTTTCCGGTTTGTTTACAACAACAGCTGAAAAACTATCCCATTTTCAGCTTACTTTATTATTTATTTATCACAAAATCCATCTTGAATTGAACCAGACCACCCAGTGAGGTTTAGGTCCATACCCACAGCAATGGTCTGTTCTAAATGTTAATTACTGCCTCTTGTTACATCAATTAATATCTGGAGTGGAAATTTCAATGTCGTCAACGGCATTTCGTCTCGTCGTTGGCCAGAAAGCATTAACCGAAGCTCATCTGTCGATACTCGTTATTCCAAGACGGAGGGGTGAAAGATTTAAAAGAAATCCAGGTCAAGCCAGTCCGAGCCGTCACTTGCCAACAATGCCTCAACATCACTCAGATCGGGATCAGTCTACCGAAGAATCCCCAGCTCGAGGTATCCCTTATGCGATGAAAATTACAAAATAATAATAATAGTCGCAGGGAGGAAGGGGAGGGAAAAAATAAATAATAAAGAAGCTATGAGGCAAAGGAGGTCCAAGATCTGTGGAAGCCAATTGACACCTGAGCAGTTCGGTGGTAAGTAAAAGAGGCTATCACTGCCTTCAAGGTCAAAGGGAGCGAAGGGGGAGCAGGAGGGGAGTCCTTCAACTGCCAACATCTGTGACAGGTATAGAAGCGTGAATTTGAAATCTTGACAGAGATCATTTTTATCTTTGAAGAGTTTGTAGCGTTCGATTGTCAGTGACAGTGATAGCATGCGGACCGTGGAAAAATATTTTTTTGGTGTTGTTCGTTTTTTTTCCCTTTCTTTCCCCCCTTTCTTTATCTTTCTTCTTTTTGCCTTTTCTTTTCTGGGTGTATTTTTTTAAGGAAAGGTTTTTCTTTTGTCAGTGGCATCAAATAATATTTTTCGATTGTCGGAGTCCGAATTTTTGACTATTGCTCAGTCAACAATGAAGTTTTTTTTTTTTAGAAGACATGAACAATCTTAGGGTTTGCTCCCCCTTTCTTTTTTGCAATGCCGAAAGCATTCTTGAGTAACATGTACATGACAAAAAAAATCACGAAGAAAAATAAAAAAGAAATCGAAAATTGATATTTTCTCTTTATGTTAACCCTGAAGGTATTCAAAATTGAAAAAAAATGGAAAAGAGTTCGAGCATTTGTCAAATATTACACCACTTATTACTGTTATACTGCATGTTAGAAATAACTTGTACCAAATAAGATAAATATTTCAAGCTAAACATTTCAGAGTAAATATTATGCCTTTTTTTTTTACAAAAGTTTTGAAATGTTTTGATAAATGAGCTACTTATTGTTTTCTTCTTTTACATTTTTATTTCATAGTCCTGCTTACATTACCAAAGGAATTCCCTTTTATTTTATCAAAACATAGTTTCATGTATTTTTCCTTTTATTTATTCTATTAGGATATCTTAATATTTCTCTTTTACCGATATCATAAATTTGATAATAGTAAAAATGTAACAGGCGTCAACCAATAGCTTCAAAAACAATAATTATATTATTATTACTTGTGATAAGTAATAGGTATCTTATTCATCCATTCATTGCCTTAAATCATAAAAATGACGATAATATTGTTAATACCAAGCTTTGAGATTACTTTATAATGAAATTTCAAAAATTCCTTATTTTATATTACATTTTCAGATGTCAATCGAAATTGTATTTACAATTTGATATTTCTTTATACTCAGAACATTATGATATGTTCAGTGACATTCAGTATGAAGTCTTTCAAGTAATTTATATTTTTCAACTTTTCAATGTTTTTTAAAATAAGAAATTTCAATTAAAATATTTGATAATTACAATAAGGACAGAATTTAATTCAAGATATAATTATTATCTTATTCTAGCATTTTAAATGTGCTGAAGTTTCCATTTTAATTAGCATATTATAATTTTTTGCAGAATTTTTTTTGTGACCAGAATGGATATAGAGCTTAATAAATCGAGTTACTATGGACCATTTACTAAGCAGCGAATTTATTTCAATTTCCAAACTGCATCAGAATGGATAGAAAGCAATTATATGTGCGCTTCATCTCATCACCTATACAAAAAAAAGATCTTTTCTTTTTCTAACATGGCAAAGAACTAATAAAACTTCGGAATCACTGTTCCTTTTTTTAGAACACTGTTGTTACATCTATAAAATGTTATAAAATATTAACAATAACGAAGAATAAATAAGAAGGAGCAAAAATAATCTTTTGCATAAGAATATTTTAAGATAAATAAACTGTTTCAAATTGGAATAAAGGTTATAATATCGTCTGCTCTAAAAACATGACGAAGTAAGCTATTCAAAGCATGAAATATGGCAAAATCCGAAGAAGATTCTTGCTTATTTTCTCTCCAGAAGCGAAGCCAAACTTGGCGTCATCATCAACTTCGGCCAGTTTTATTTTGCAAAACGTGATTTTAAAGATATAATCTTTTATTACACGCAGCCCTCCCCCTCTGATTCTCTCTCACAATGGAGATAATTCATCAAACCTATTTATTGAACAATTTGCTTATTTGTAACAAGATTAATGGATTGTGTGATTAATTGTCTTTAAATATTTTAAAGAGCTGGTTTGCTACTCAATAAAAATTATTTGAATCATCCCCGAAGTAAATTTTTTCAAATTAATTTTGAAAATTAAAACAGGAAATCGTTCTTTATTTGGTTAGAGAGTTGACTCAAAGATAAATAAAAACATAAGAAAGATATTCTTTATAATTTGTAAGCCTGGACGAATTGAAACGCGTAAGGAAAGTAAGTAAAAAGGAGTATAAAAATATGCAGATCATTTCAAAATTAAAACAGCAAGAAAATTAAAAAGGATTTTAAATCTCGCATCTCTTTTAAAAACAAACAGTGTTTACTTTACTTATTCTTCGTAGTCTTTCCCTAAATGTGTGTTTTAAAACAACTGAATGTCCTTTCTATAAGCTACACTAACTTAAAATTAACTTCGCGTAGTAATTAAGAATAGATCAAAAGATAAAGGAACACTTTTTTAGATAGATAAATCTTGTCTTAATGTATTAATGTTATACTTTGATGTTCACAGTACTATAGATAGAAATGAAATTTTAAATGTAATACTCATTTTTATTTGTATCGATCTTTTTCTCCATATTGACACATTTTTTTAAATTTTTCATTATCTATACTTTAATGTTGAATAAATGTTTATATTTTTTTATATGCTAGAGAGAAAAATTGCATCTTATATCTATTTTATTTTTTAACAATTTTAAAGAAATGGTATTTACTAAATTGTTAGATATATTTTGATACCTATATTAATATTGAAGCATTTACTTCTAACTAAAAAGTGCTTCGAATTTGGATCATGTTCGTTAATTTTAGAAAAAAATTCTGAAAAAAATTGCTGAATTTCGTTCATATTATTCTACAGTCAAAGAAAGTTAAGAAAAAAATGTTCTAATTTTAGATCATGATTTTTAATAATGGAAGACGAATTTGGTTCATACTCTTCAACAGTCGAAGAAGGTTAAGAAAAAGTGTTCTGAGTTTAGATCATGATCTTAAATAATTGAAGACATTACTGAAATAGTGCTTTGAGTATGCACCATGCTCTTTAGCACTAGAAGAAAGTTATGAAAATATTTATTGAGTTTGTATCATGCTCTTTAGCAGCAGATAAAATTTCTGAAAATTGTTCTGTGTTTGGATCATGAAATTTAACATAAGAAGAAAATTTTGAAAAATTTTACCGAGTTTGTACCATACTCTTTAATAGTAGATGAGAGTTCTTAAAAATATTCTGAATTTGGATCGGTATCTTTTCCTTTTTTGGATCGCTAGAAAAAAGTTCTGAAAAAGTGTTTCGAGTTCGGATCGTGTTCTTTTACATTAAAAGAAAGTCATGAAAAAGTTTACCGAATTTATATTATGCCTTTAGTCGTGGAAAAATGTTCTGAAGAAGTGTTCTTTATTTAGATTATATTCCTTCACGTAAGAGAAAGCTAAAAAGGGTTTCGAGTTATGATCAATACTACCCAAAGATTCTTAAAATTAGACCCCAGTTTGGACCATATTCTTCAAAGCTAGACAAAGATAGACTTAGCCTTACTTTGCTATTTTCTGTGTTCAATATTTACTTGATATCTATTCATAACACTCATTCTGATGACAAAAAATCCAATTTATTTTTGTTTACGATTCACAGTAAAGTAATAAAGTCAAGAGAAAATATTATTTTGTAATTAAGAACAGTTTCTAATTCCAATTAATTTGTCCTAATTGATAATAATTCGAGATAAAAAATCAACGTTTTTAAAACAATGTTTTTATATGGTGGCAAAGTTTATTAAAAAAAATTATTTGGTGGTATTTTGCCAAATGTTGCAAACTTAACGTTCAGCCAAAAAAAAAATCGCCAAGTTTGGCAATTTTTGAAAACGCGCCAAGTAGTTGGGCTAAACTGTATTATTTAAGAAAAATATTGAAATACTAGTTAGAACTTGTCGCGAATGTCTAAATATACCATTGTTAGGCAAGTAAGAACTATTCCCAAGGTTTCAGAGCTCTAGCTTGATGGGAAGTTGGTTAAATTAAGGTTCGAAAATTTGATGACACACTGATACACACACAGACCGACAGACGACACACACCAAGTGAAATACATAAAAACGTTGTAAAAAAAGTCCACAAATCTCAAAATGGTGGGGAAAGTATTATATTTAGAATGTTTGTACTTATGGTGAATATCCATTTTAATCAGGAAATATTTAAGCTGAAATTATAGATAAGTATATAAGAAGTATGTCCTTTTAAAATATTTTAGTGTATGCACATCTACTTTTCTTTGCAGTAACTAATTGTTCCTTCTAGCAAATAAATATATCAATAGAGATATTAGCTCCTGATAAACAAAATCTGTTGATGTTTCAAACCAATATTTTTGTTTATTCCATTTATTTTAAATTTAAATAAACTTTAAGCATTCCGTCATGAAATATTTTTGAATAATTTTCTCGGATATCAGATACGAAACTCCGAAAAAGAAAAACACAACTAATGCGCATTCTTCTCTAAGCTTAATTGTTTTCTCTGAAAACTGTGCTCTAAATCTACAGCGGAAAAATGGAATCAACTTCATTCAAAAATATGCTTAACGTTCACGAAATCATAATTGCTTTTCATAACAACTCTGGCATTTTCCTTCGAATATTATTATCGATAAACATACATGATATATATGCCTACTTATATCCTTTATGAAAAGCGCATTAAAATTCAGTCATATTCCTTGTATTTTGTTTTCCCAAAAGTCGCCACAAAAAAGCACGCATTTAAGTGAAACAGTGATTATGGAAATACAGATTGTAAAATTACGATAGAATATCAAAACAACCACGTTTCCAACATTTTAATCAACATGTTCGTGAAATGTAGATTGGTTTATTCCATTTTTTCCTCTGATATTCTATTTAATGAAGCATTTTCTGTAGTTTCCTTTGTATCGAGACGCGTGCATTGTACCACTTTTCCTCTAAGCTTGTAGTGTAATTAATATATTGTTAAACCATCAAGATGTTTAATATCTACTATTTTTATCGTGAAACTTCATACTTAATTGCAAACTAAAAGTTTTGAAACAACAAATCGTGAGCTTGTTTCAGATAGCTCGACTTGTAAGATTTTATCCTGTTAGAGTTTAGGTTGTTTTTATATAAGAAAGAAAAATAATCAAAATAGTTCAATTAAAAATGCTTCTATAGGCATAGCAATGTGTTTAATGATTATAAAACTCATCTGTCTTTTAATCGGTAATTTAAAATCCTATTTTTCATAAAAAGGAAAATGTATGCTTTGAATTTTCCAGATCATTTTTTCCATTTATTTTGTTACTTATAAGCGATGAAATGCAAACTTCTTTAAATGAATCTTTCGGATATTCGAGTAGATACCCCAAATATGTTAGGCATTTTGAGTGATTACTTTTCTGTGTTTATCAACTTTGAATGAAAGATAGTTATTTATCTGTCATTCATTACAACAAAATACATAAACCAAATTTCCAAATAAACTGTACGAAATATTTATCTTTTTTCCGGATAAAGTATCCTGGAAATAATATAGTATATTCAAAAATAACAACGGTTTTTATTTCAAATACTTTTTCATATTTTAGAAATTTGAATATATATGACTATAATTCCCAAAACATATATTTTTATACAGGTTTCTTGATACGATGAAAGTTTGATAAAGGACGTATTATTTAATAATTAAAGTTTTCCTAGCTTTAAGACATATCTAACATAATTAATATTTTTTAAAACACAAACAACATCTCTTCTATATTTTAAGTTTCTTGTGAAAATCCTATTTTTAAATGATAAGATATTTTTTACTTTTGCTTCCACAGAGTTTAGCAAGAATGTGAAGGTAGTTATATTTATTAAATCTCTCGCTCACCCGGACCTCATATGAGGCTCCTACAATAATTCAAAGAAACAGTAATTTAAAATCATTCTTCTCTAAATTTTTTTCACTTTAGTAATACCCTTATCCATTTAAGCCTGAAATAGAGCTTCAAATTGTTTTAGTATATCGTACCTGATGGCAGCACCAGTCTTGAAACATTAAACTATTTGATTTTGTGAAAGAAGTGAATGCAGGAATAACATAATTTTTTTTTGTTACTATAATATACTTCCAAATGAGGTAAGTAAAAAAATTTCCCTGTTTTTTTGACATATATTTGTCATATAATACCATTAAAATTGTTTACTTCTGAAAAATAAACTTCATATCTGTTGAAAATCATAGTGCCTCATATGAGGCTTAAAGTAACATGTGGTTGTAAAGGACAACTTCGTTAAAAAAATAAGACTGAACAAGTTTTAAAAAAAATCCTTAAAAAATAGTTTTGTATAACATTTTAATATAAAATGAATAAATAGGAAAGGATAATGGTCTAGCAAACAAATATACCCCATTTTTAGGAAATCAGAAATCCCATGTATCTGGAAATATGCTTACTGATTATTTCTTTAAGATACTGCCAGGTACTTTTTAGAAGAAAATAGTGCATGAATCAAACATGTTTTCCACATTAAAAGGGAAAGAAAATTTTGCCCTTACTCTTCATGAACTGAAGGTATTTTTAGGAATATATTTTTATGGCATACCTTCAGTATTCAAGACTAAAATTTTACTGGGCACCAAAACATGGCACGAGACAAAGCATAACTACTGATTATATGATGCAAAATCACTTCTTTGAAATATAGAAATACCTTCATTTTGTAAAAAGTAATACGTCTCACGACAATAAAAGTAAGTTGTATATAATCAGACCAGAATTATACTTCTTTTCCAGAATGTTTGCTGACAGCTGCGACCCGGAAGAGTATTTGTCAGAGGATGAAATGTTTTGTTGAAAAGAAAGTCAAACATCAAACAATAAATAAGAAACAAACCCCATCCATGGGAAATAAAATTTTGGGTATTAGCTGGAATTTCTGGTTATGTATATGCTTTTAAAATTTATCAAGGGGCAAATGCTAAATCTCTGGAATTTTGCAAGTAATTTGGAGCAGTTAGAGATATTGTATTGAGGTTGGTAAACATATAATGCATAAAAATCACAAAGTATTTTTCGACAATTTATTCACAACAATTCCTCTTTTGATGAAATTTATTGAAAGGAAAATTTTTTCAACAGGAACAATGCGTACAAATATATAACAAGAAGCTTCAAATAAATTGAAAGCTATCCATGAAATGAAACGTGATCGAAGAGGCAAATTTTCCATTTCCACAAGTAAGGAAAACATTGGAATAACAAGGCTGCTCGACAACTCAGCTGTTCATGTAGCCTCAACATTTCTTAGAGCAAGTCCTGTAGGATTGATGAAACGTTGGAGAAGACAAGAAAAACATATTATTCAAATTCCAAAACCTGCTTCCATCGAAATGTATTATAAAAATATGTGGCAAGAGTAAATCTCATGGATACTTTATTAGTCCTGTATAAACATAAGCCACAACATTAACGGTGGTACTTCCAAAATTTTCCCTATATTGCGTCGTAAATTATTGGATCTTAAGAAAATTAGATCCTGAAAAAGAATACGTAGATTTATTAGAATTTTTAAATCATCCATTGCGAGTTCCCTTATTTATAAAGGTAGTTCGACTCAGAACAAAAAGAAAGGCAGACCAAGTACTTTGCGAGATCCAACAACTAAAGAAACGCTTAAAAGTGCAAGCTCCTGCTAAATTGAGAAGAGATCGCGGTGAGCACTATCCGGTCAAAAGTGAAATGAAATAGCTGCCACTTATTCGGCTGTCCGAGGAGAACTAGATACATATGGGTTCGATGCAAGGAAGTACTAAGTCTTGAGTGCTTCCAGGCTTTTCACTCAAGATAATTTTTCTAATACATCTCTAATTTCATTGTATTAAGTAATAATTGCTAAAATATCTTTTTAAATTAAAATAAAATATAAAAAGTAGCAAATTTGTCACCTGTCTCTTTCCTTTCATTATATATATATATATATATATATATATATATATATATATATATATATATATATATATATATATATATATATATATATATATATGTATGCAACACATCGATCAATAACTCCCAGCAGAAACTAACCCAGAATGGCATGTAGTAAACCAGTAACAAGGTCTTTCTAGAGTACGAACCTTTAGCCTTTGAAGCATTGTCAAAATTTTTAAGTCGATCGGACCAGGAAAAAAAGGTTTTTTGAAATTGAAATTGAAAAAGGTTTTTCAAGTGGGTGCCGCGATTGCTTTCGATGTCGTTTAAAAACAGCAACGGTCGATTATTCAGAAAGCATCGCTATTTACTCCCCAACAAAAAAAAAAAAAAAAAAAAAAAAGATTTGGAAAAGCGTTGGAACGATTGTATCAACTAAAGGTGATTAACAAAAGGTGTTATAATTGAATAAAAAAAAATTTTGCAAAAAAAATGTTGTTTTCAAAAGACTCGGGAGTTATTGATCGATGTGTTATATATATATATATTGTTTTTTTATATGTGTGTATGTGTGTATATGTATATATTTGTATAAGGCAAGATCCGGGGAATAAGGTGGATGGTCTAACACTAGGATGCCGTACTTGGCTAGATACTTCTTGACAGACAATGTGAATGATTTGTCTTTCCACAATTTGGCGTTTCTTACTTATTATTTCACCGAGTTTAGCAAGAACGTGAATGTAGTTATATTGATAAATAGTTGGATCGGTACCCAATGAAGGTATACAATTCCATGAATATCGAAAAACAAAAATCACCATTGCTTTGAAGTTTTATTTGCTCATTCGAGCTTTCTTGGTTATTAGTGAAGATGGGCTCTTTTAGTACATGGACTAGCACTTCGCATCAGGTTTATAAGTAAAAAACCAACTTTCGTCACACGTTGTTATATTTTCCAATAAGTTTGAGCCATTTTCAATGGCATTCAAGTCAATCGATACAACAAGAACTTCTTGTTCAAACATTGGGGATTTTAGGCAACATTTTTGTACATACTTTTAGCATGTTAAAATTGTTGCGTAAAATTTGCCATATCAGTTCTTTAATAAATTCCTATAGTCTCATGCAGAGAAACAGGGAGGTACTGCATTCGAAGAGAGGGGCTTCACTCTAAACGGCTGGTTTAGCATATACTTACTTCTTCTGTTTACTTGCAGTGTCAGTCTCGTTGTTTAATATCCACATATCGTATTCTGGCAATGTGACAATACATACACACACATATATATATGTGTGTGTCATCTCTTCCTTCATTTATTAAATGATGTATATATATATATATAACACATCGATCAAAACTCAAAGACTAACGAGATGACGCTCGTAGTAAACCAGTAACCCAGGTCTTTCTAGAGTACGAACTGCTTGAAACGTGTCAAAATTTTAAGAATCGATCGGACCAGGAAAAAGGTTTTTGAAATTGAAGTGAAAAGGTTTTTTCCAGAGTGGGTGCCGCGATTGCTTTCAGTAAAAGCAGCAACGAGTCGATGATTCAGAAAGCTGTTTATCGCTATTTACTCGCAACAAAA
This sequence comes from Nephila pilipes, assembly GCA_019974015.1. Taxonomy (NCBI): domain Eukaryota; kingdom Metazoa; phylum Arthropoda; class Arachnida; order Araneae; family Nephilidae; genus Nephila; species Nephila pilipes. The sequence continues at coordinate 51,576 of BMAW01131710.1, forward strand.
GATTTCGCCTTGCGGGAAAAAAAAAAAAAAGATTTGGAAAAGCGTTGGAACGATTACTTGTATCACCCTAAAAGGTGATTAACAAAAGGTGTTATGTTGATGAATTAAAAAAAAAATTTGCAAAAAAAAATGTTGGCTTTCAATTTACAGACTCAAGGAATTTATTGATCGATGTTGTTATGTGTGTGTGATATTGTGTAATCCTAACATCAAACCTATTAATACAGTTTTCGAAGTAAATGAGAAACAAAATTTTTCAAAATATTTACTGTAATAAAACTTTGCATATACATCTGAAAGCAAGCTATGATATGTTATTTTGATGCTGTTTATCAATCGTTTTTTATACCCCAGGGAATCTGTCTTCTGTCTCCACCTAAACATGGTTTTTACTTAGTGAATTCTAGCAGCCATTATAAAGAAACAGTCTTTACTTGAGTATTGAAAATTAATGCCCAACACTCGGTACAAGCAAAATACTAGTGTTTCGTGACTTATCACAATTAATCACATTACAACTAAGACTCTGAACACATAGCAACGATCTGGTTAAAAGAGAACCATTGCTGTTTGGCCTATTTTCCATTCTACCAAAATTCTTACGGATAATTTGGGGCTCTATTTTGACAGTGGAGAAAGGGGTGCAGTGCGATTTTAATTAAATTAGAAGTTTTTTTTTGAAAATCATCCGATTGTCATTACATACATTATAATTAAATACAAATGGTTAAACTCTATTCGTCCACCATTAAAGAACGAAGACTCAAACTTGAAAAATTTTTGATATAATAAATGCTCAAATATTCCCAACATCCTGGCTTCAATGATTCATAAAGAATAATATAAAGGAGGCAGATTGGAAGTTTAAGTGTCCCAGAGCCAGAAACGCTTTTATTTGACCAAATCTTCAATCCTTGTTGCTCCTGATGGTATAACATCATATATGCATTACACAGTTTCAACATGTCTACATTCTTTTTTTTACGCATTCAAAACGTGACTGATCGAGGGCTTAACCGTTGGCGAAACTTGCAGCATACTGCGAAATAGTGGTTGATACCAAGCTTTAATGGCAACTTTCCTTCTTTTTTTGAAGAACGAAGGTAAAGAGATAAGAAAGTTCTTTTCAAAAGTATATTTTCATTTTACTGAAACAAGAAAGATGCAAAGTGTAAGATCGACTGGAAAAGAAACCTCATGAAAAATGAAGAAAAGATACATAGATCGCCATCTTCTTCAGTTTTAAACCCTCCCCTCAACAGCATACGAGGAACAAAGAAAACAGATACATTGCCAAAACACATATAACTTTCAAATTTTAACTTCAAATTTGTATCGAAAAATGAACGAATTGAGAAATAAAAAAAAAAAATTATAGAGTACAGAAACATTACGTTTCGTCCAAGTCTCATACGTATTAAAACTGTATACTCTTATTTAAATTACTGTTCCACTTTGATTTAATACAATAGATGTTCATCATGCATCTTTAAGCAAAATTCTCTGAAATATATAATGTTTTTTAAATTTCTTAAGAACACTATGTATAAATGAAAATATATGCTTCAGCCAATAGCCTTCGTGTTGCTTCTCAATGTGACGTTAATAAACAATCACAAGATTAAATAAAAAAATATAATACTTGTCTTTTTCTGAATTATTTAATTTGCGAAAAATGGTTCAATGTTGTCATTATTAAATTTCAGTTATTCATTTCCATTTAGATAAATCTCTAGGTCTATCTTAACTTGTATCTGTAGGATAGATTTCAGAGAAAAATACTGTATCAAATATATGGAGATTTTTTTGTTTAATTCATCATATGACTCTGTTTTTCTATAAATGGCCCCTTAAACTCAACAAACTATTTTGTATCAAATTCATAAATAGCATATCGATTGCCACTTGAGCAGTACACCTTCGAATTTTTTTTTTGAAATACATTGATATTTGCTATCAAAATATATTTTTTAATGCTAAAATGTAACTTAAACTATTAAAACACATTTAATAATCTGATTTTAACTCAAAAAAAAATTTTTGGAGTGGAAAACATGGTGAAAATAGTTCATAAATTGATATCAGAATAGCATGTAACTCAAAAGTAAACAAAAAATACCATATTCTCTGTCAATTTTATCTTATTCATCATAGCACCTTTTTTTTGGAGCTTCTAGTACTACTTTCATGATGAAAATCATATTATTACAACTTTTATAGTGTTTCAGGAGTCAAATAGCAATGAAAAAATAAAAAAAAAAAATAATAAAGAAAGTTATAAAATACACCAGATTCCACATCTTTATAACTAAAAAGCAATATCAATTTTACAACCATGAAAGTAGTAGGGGTTCTTAAAACTATATAAGAAGATGCTTGCAATTTGGATCAATTTAGTTCTAACTTTTCTGATATCTGCGTTGCCATATAGCATGAATATGTCGAGAAAAAAACTGATTTTGAGAAAAACCAAGCAAATTTTCATGCAGTTAAAAATTAGCTACCGAGTAAATTCAAATCCCTATATTCAGTTCTCTAAATGAGTGGTAAAATTCAAACACTGTAGAAAGAAAAAAAAGTTTAAGGAGAGCGATATTAAAAATTAAGAAAATAGTAAATTTTTTGCAAAAATAATGCTTTTAAAGATGTACGGATATTATAACAAAATGAATTCATTTAACGGATGTTGGTTGAGTATTTATTTATATAATAAAATAATTCCTTAATAACATTTTTAAGAACTATAATCATAGAAGGAATTTTCCTCTTATTTTTCTAAAAGTAGAAACTAGATTTTTGCTTTTGTTTTTTTTCTATTATGATTTAGAGAGGAGGTATTTCCGGAAGCAGGATCTCCTCTGTAGAACCTATACATATCTGATTACAAGTTCTTAGGAATAATTCTGTTGTTCAAATTCAATATTATTTCGGTGTTTTTTACTAACAGACGATTTAATAACATCGATCAATAACTCCAGTCTAACATTGAAAACAACATTTTTTTGCAAAATTTTTTTATTCATCAACATAACACCTTTTGGTAATCACCTTTTAGGGTGATACAATCGTTCAACGCTTTTATCTTTTTTTTTTTTTTTTTCACTTAAAAAGAAATCTTTTTTTTTGTTGCGAGTAAATAGCAATAAACAGCTACTCTGGATCATCAAATAAAATTTGCTGTTTTGTTCATCAGCAATCGCGGCACCGCCAGGAAAAAAACCTTTTCACTTCCGCTTCAAAACCTTTTTCCGAGTAAATACACTTCACCATGATATCTGTGTCATCTCAGCAATCTCACGAACTTCACTTTACGATCTTTCATTTTGATACTTCACTCATTTCCGGTGTAACGGCAGCTTCCACAGGTCACCGAGCGTTCCATTTATTATCGGTGCGACCGTTCGCTGGGCAAACCTGACAAATCGTTGCTTTCATGGACGAAGTCCGAATAACATCCATTGTTTCTTGCGGTGTTTTACCAGCTAAAAAACAATGTTTATCAGAACACGAAACTCGGTTTTTTTTCCATTTTAAACAAACTACAAACAGAAAACTTTACTCAACCTCTCGATAACTCATGTTTCTGGTCAGATCGACTTAAAATTTTGAGCACATTTCAACGGACGAATCTAGAAAGACCTGTTTACTGGTTTACTACGAGCGCCATCTCTGGGTTAGTCTCGGGAGTTATTGATTGATGTGTTATGCCTGCTGATAAATGCATTTTTGAACTGTGGCCATCTAATTTCTGCCTGCAAACCTTCCAAGCATTGTGGGATTCCTACCCACCTTTTGCATCATAACCCACCGCACACGTATTTCTGGGCCTTATCATGACGGACATTGGCCACTCTTCCTCGTCTAACAGATTCCAAATGACTCGTTACAGTCACGATATCGTCGATTTTCGACCATTAGCGGCCCGATGAGCATTTTAATGACCGGCCGGCGTGGGTGGGTCCGCCAACATCGCACGTGAATTATTTTACTTCCACACGCACCGCTGCTCACCACCCCGCTCACAAAACGGATGAGGGAAGGAGGGGAAAGAAAGAAGAAAAAATCGTTTGCTCTTTGAAGTGATCGCCCCGTTAGATTACGGGATACATCATCGTGTGTGCTGTTTGAAGTGACGAGGTTTGTTTTTGGTGAAAGGAAGGAGTCTAATTCTATACAACGGCCAACTTTGAAAATAAATCTTAACTTCTTATTTCTTTGTAGTAACATTTTAAAAATTTAGTTTCATTTCATTTGTATAATTAATGTCACACTAGAGCGACACATTGAACCGTGAAATACCGATCTCGGCATTTTGAACAACACGTGGGTGACTAGAACCAGTGGCGGTGATAAGGAATTATATGTTAGAGAAGGGGTAGTGGCAAAGAATTTATAGAAAAAAATAAGGAGGTTCAGGGAATAGATGGAGGTAGACACACACAGAAAATTTAAAATTTAGCTATAAAATTGTAAGCATTTGACTCTTTTTGGGTGAATTGGGGCAGATAAGTAAAAGTTGATAATTTATACCAAAATTGCAGTGATTTGATTTTAATACTAGGGATTATTTTTTTTTTTTAGAATTTTATCACAATATAACTTTCATCACAAGGAACAATATGATGCACGTATTATAATTAAATAGAAGTATTTCAAAAAATCTAAAATGATGAGGGAAAATTTCATTACAAAAAAGTGCGGCACGTTTAATATAAAAATCAAAAATTATAATTAGCCAAAATCGACCAGTAAGTTTACTAAAGGTTTTGTTTTATACCACATTTTACACTACAAAATATGCAAGAAAAGAAAATACTCTTCGAGATTACCCTTGTAATAAATAATGTTTAATTGGATGTTCAGAGCTAAGTAATAATTATTTTGTTGAAAGAAAAATAATCAATGTAAAATAAGTCTTTCAGAATCATACATTTAGTCTCTCTATTTTAAAATAACTTTAAGTGTCTTTGTTTTCGCCTGGCGTAGATTTCCAGACATTCATCCACCTTGGCTATCTTTTCTCACAGCACATGCTATACCTGCTACATTAATTCTACAATCTACACACCTACACAATCTACATTAATTGCAGAGGTGTCTTACCAAACCGCCGCTTGTAGAAATCTAACAAACCGCGATGTACTGTACATTTCCCGTGAATACTTTTGTGCATATTTCTCGTGAAAAATTTTGTGCATATTTCTCGTGAATAATTTTTTTTTTAATTCTTAAGAAACGAAAAAGGAAAAATAATTAGATGAAAAGACTACAAGATTTATACAAGTTTCTTACTTATAATTCCTATTTTCAGAGATAGATAAAACGGAATAAAAATTTAATTTTATCCCAAAAAAAGTGCTCCCTTAAATTGTAAAATGAAAGTGAATGATTCTTCACAAAGCAAAAAGTTTGTTTTAAGAATTTTTTTCTTTTGTTCTCGGAAGTTAAAACTTGACAAATAGTTATAATTTTAAATAAATTATTTAATATTAAGTTGAGTACACGCTACAGTTCATTGCGCTTCAGAAGGATTTTTTTGTTATTATTCATGGTGTCCAACTGAAATAAAAACGAATGAACTAAAATATGCTAAAATTTTCTCATTTTAAACTTTTCTTATTTATGCATTTTTTAACTAAGTTATTATTTATTTCAGTTTTTTTTATCTAAAAAAGTGTTTCGAGTATAGATTCCCTTTTTTCCCATGAAACAAAGACAACGTTAAGGATGTTTTCTCGCGCTTCAATGTGAAGACAAAAGAAATTTTTATTTAAATTTCAGTAATAATTTGCAATATTTGTTAGTTTCGAATTTCATATTGATCTCTTAAGTGTCTTCCCAAAAAAAACTAAGAACAAAGAGTCTAGATTCAAATTATTTTTTTTTTATATCCATTTTCAGCTTACTTCTATGCTTTATTGTAAAGATTTTTTTAAAATGCCTCTTTGAAAACAAAACAAAAGTAACTTATAACGTCGGGTTTTCAGGACTTAAATTTTTTCACCTACCAATGTGATTAGATATAATTAAAAATTTGAAACAATAACCGTTTATTCTTCTTCATTGTCTTATCATTTTTTATGCTAACGCTTTCATTGTTTTGGGATAAAATATTGTTATTCGAGAAAAGCTATAGATTGAATTTAAAAGTTTTTATATTCCTTGATTGCATGAAGGTTTTGCTTTCTAAGAAATCAGTAGCTTACAAGGAGCTTAAAATGTAATACTTTTTCACTTACTTCGAAGAAATAACATAATCCAAAAAAAATTCTTTTACCGACAGTTTCATGAAGATAAGCTGATTAAATTTTAAAATATTTATTCTAGCTCTCGTTTCTACTAAGTATATTTGTGAGACTATGTTCATGCAATTATGTAACTTTTTGCGAAGAGTTTCATGGAAAAAAATACTTTAATATCATATCTTTAAATTTTTTTTCTTCGTCCCTGTAGATAACGTGTCAGCAACAGAATATACAATTTTTTAAACTCCAGAACTAAATGATCTAAAAAACTATTTTGGAAATTTATTTTTTGCAACTAAAATTATATATTTTGAATAAACATTACTTGGTACAAATCTTAAGCTATTTTCGATTTTCTTTTTCCTTACCGAAATTTTTTCAACTATCTGAAAAGCTAACATAACGGATTCTAAGGCGTATTTCCCTTTAATTAAGCTTTGGAACTACTTTACTACGTTATTTGAATTAAGAACCTGGCCTTGTGAAAGAACCATGACTTATGTAAATTTGTATTACTACATAAGAAGTTATATGAATGAGACAGAGCTTGGAGATATTACAGATATTCTGGGAGTTAATACTTGATTCGAATCCATTCGCAAGAAACCTTTTAGAACTGGATTTGGTACATTCAGCCTTACTATTTGTAGTTATTAACGGGTCTCAGGACTCTTAACAATTATCTGTGTATGCGAAAAAGCACCATTTTTTAAAACAATGAAACAAAGTAAAAACTTGACACATTTACAGCATTATTTTGATACATATTTCAATTAATTCTCATATATTCATGTAATTTTAATAACTTGTAAAGAAATATAAATTAGACACTTTTTCAAAATTACAAAAATCAATATTTATAATCAATATAAAGCCTCTTGATCATCACTGTGAAATATCAATGATTATTTTTCTCATTCTTTTCTTAGTGGATTTCAATGTTTTTCTTTCAGTTTATTTTAGATGATTTTTACAACTATAATGCTCAGGAAATTGTCAGTCCAAAATCATTCTATTTTTCTGCCGAAACGACTTCGAGTTTGAAAATCACGCGTTTTTTCGTCGTTTTAAAAAAAAAATTGCGCTACCTACATGCTTCCACCGAAACGCAACTTTTCCATTTTTTTTTTTTTTTTTTTCTCTCTCTCTCTCTCTCTCATGGACCAAACGCCGTTATGTTTCAGGTAATAATGGCTTCGAATTTGAAAATAGCATGTTTGGCGCCATTTTAAAAATCGCGCCAAGCAGTACGCTAAAATAGGACAAATCTTCAACGATTTTTTTTTTATATATATTCTAGCTTAGAACGAGCTAAGCATTACAAATGAAATAAAGAACTACTTTGCTTAAAATAAGTAACAGTTTAATACAACTTTTTTGTTTACGAGCATTCAATTTTCAGTAAATTTTTAATAAATCTGCAAATTATGTGGATAATTCCACACTTTTTAAAATGAATGTTTTTAACTGTTTAATATTAAATCTCCTTTATCAATAAAATATAAACTATGTATACTTGTTTTTAGTTAGAATAGGATGAAAATTTTTCAGTATATATTTGTGTAAACTGAAATTTTTCTTTATACATCGAATTTTTCGAGGAATTTTTATATTCGATATATAGAGGTTCGACTTCCTTCAGCAACTATTACTTCAGAAAATATTCCGTTTCTTTCTTCAATAACTATTTTAACCTTTAAGCAGCTATGAAGATAACATATTATAAGTATGGAGGCTTGCTTTAATCGCCTTTCTGTGAAAACGTTGACCACCTTGCTGCGAGACCAACTTTAAGATGATTGATTTATTAAGCAAGCCTTCCGGGAGATGTATACTACAACTCAACTTAATATTTACCTTAATATTATTACTCTATTTACTTTTGAAAAGAACTTAAATGGATTTCGGACACCAAAATTTTCTGGAATGATGGGGCGAACAATCTCCCGAAATCGGTAACGGGGTTTAATGTAAACATGAAATTGGATTGCGTCAGAAGACATCGATGGATATATTTTCAGAAACAGAATGATAAGAACCAATGAATACTTTTATTCAAGAAAATATTTTGATATCTTAGAGAACATCTCGACCTTAGATATGATATGCAAATGGACAAAAAGCAGAAAGTAAGAAATATTACATTCTCGAATCATCAACAAAATGGTCATAACTCCAGAGTTTTACCTATATTCAATTTTCATGATAATGCAATGCGTTATATCTGTAACTATATCAACAATTTTGAACGTATTCTTTTGATCTGTAGTAAATGCACGTCCTATAGAAATCACTTATGTAAAATACTCAATACAAACCTACGGTGCAATGTTACTTTCAGAGCTTTTTACAACGTTTTTCTGAATTTCACTTGGTGTGTGTGTCATCAAATTTTCGATCGTTAAGTTAACCAACTTCCCATCAAGCTAGAGCTTTGAAATTTTGGGAATCGTTCGTACTCGCCTAACAATGCAATATTAAGACGTTTGCGACAAGTTTAAACTCCTATTTTTTTAAATAATGCAGTTTAGCCCAATCACTTGGCGCAATTTGAATAATTGCCAAACTTGGCAAAAAAAATTTTTTTTTTGGCTGAATGTTAAGTCCGCTTCGCGGACCAATTTAGCAAATTTGGCAAAATACCGCCAAATAATTCCTGTCTCCAAGAGTGGTTTGACTAAACTGTATTCCAACCATTTAATTTACCGGATTAATTAATTTTAGTTAGTTTTAACGTTGTTATGTATTTCACTTGGTGTGTGTCTGTATGTATGTGTATCAGTGTGTCATCAAATTGTCTATTGTTAATTTAACCAACTTCCCATCAAGCTAGAGCTTTGAAATTTTGGGAACCGTTCTTATTTGCCTAACAATGCAATCTTTAGATATTTGCGACCAGTTTTAACTAATATTTTAATAATTTTTTTAATAAACTTTGCCACCAAATAAAAACGTTGTTTTTAAAAACGTTGGTTTTTATTTCGAATTATATGACAATACAGTAGCTAATAAACAAGTGTTCAGAACATTCTTGCAAAATTTTTTTTTTGATATCTATTGAATTAAAAGAATATTTTAAAGGGAGTAATAGTCTTTCTTGCTTTGTAGTTCATAAAACCATATAATCAATCAATCAATCAAAAAAGTTTTAGAACTGTTAATCAATATGGAGTTTCGTTTTCATGGTTTTAAGGATTCGCCGCCAACAAATTTATATTGCTACAACTGAAGAATGACGTTTATTCACTACAAACTGAAATAAACTCTTCATAAACACTGTACAACATCCCACATAAATTCCCTGAAGAAGAAAAAAAATATCCCTCTTTTCGCTTACGTTACATATCCTGAGCGACTTATTATTTCCCTAAACGTCCCCTTACACTGCCAGCTGCCATATTTAGTGAGCTAGTTTGTCCTTCCTTGACTGAGGGCTCTATTTGACTGATATATAGCGGCATTTAAGAACTTGTGACTGGTGCGCATTCTTGTGGTCCAGGTCAAAAGGTCTGGCATTCACACTACTCGGTTGTCAACAGCTCATTTATATATATATTCGTACCTTGACAGCGGCTGTTTCTACGGATCTCTTGTTTGTAGTGATATTTAACAAATCTATTTTTCTTAACCTCATTTTCCCCCTGCGAACTTACGAAGATTAACTTGTAAGTAGTCATATTTATGTGGGGCGCTTTTGTGTATGTGATGTGTATGATATAAGAGTAATTTGTTCTAAAGTTATTGTGCACGTGGATGCATAAATTCGTGAAATAAATTCTTCTTATTACATTAGTAATTTTAATACAGTTTTATACTCTTAAATTTCTTTTTTTTTAGATCGACATTGTCTTTAATTGTGTGTTGGGTCGTGATTTTTCTTTAATGTTTTGATTTCTCAGAGATATCTCTTTTTTTTAAAAAAAAATTGAAATAATAAAACATGTTTAGACTTTGATTTTAAAAGTTTTTTTTTTTCTTTTCAGATATACTGGATAAATTTAGTTGTACTCAAAGTACTCATATTCCAAAAATTAGTGTTTTGGCTTATAAATATATTTAAGGCTCTCGTCGGCCGAAACATTTTGATTTCGTGAACTTAAGATTAAGCCTATGGAGTTTCTACTACCGCCCACAAATCGATACTATTTCGTCTATTTGAATGCAAAAAAGTGCAACCGAAAGAGCAAAAAATAATGAAAGTTTATGTGGAATTACATTTCCCCCTCCCCCATTTTCTGAAAATATTTCAGAATATATTTTAAACACCGGAAAAACCACAAACGAGTCATTAAAATACTCGTAGGCAAAAAAATGCTTTTTAAAAATCGGAAGGAAAATGCAACTGCGCAGAAACCTTTTTCATTTATTTATTTATTCTTTTAAATAACTATTTTGCATCAAGTGCTTACTATTTTGATAAAATTTTGATAAAATAGTAAGCACTTGAGGATAGTTGTAGAAATTCTATGTGGCCGCGGTAACCTAATGGTCATGGTTTCGGATTCGTGACCGGCGGTTTTCGTTCAGTCGCGGATTCGATCCTTGGCCGCCAAAGACCCGCCGTGTAGCCGGGGCTGATGCACGTTAAATCTGTCGGGGCCCAAAGTCATCCCATTGGCGTGATGTGGATGTTAGGAGAGGGGGTGCCAGCTCAGGTGTCATCCTCGTCACTTGACCGTGGTTCAAAATTACGAGGGCCGTCGCCAATAGCCCTCGTGTTGCTTCTAGTGTGACGTTAATAAAAACTAAACTAAACTGTACACTCCGCTTCGGGAGGACTTTGTGCTACGACAGATTTAACGTGCATCATTCCTCAACGGTTACACGCAAGTCTTAAGTGGCATCAAGTCTCGAACCTACGATTCGACGAAAACTGACAGTCGCGAGTCCGCTGCCATGATCACTAGGTTTCCACGGCTACTTTGTATCTGGTGATGAATGTTTGTTAGTAGTCAATAAAAATCGTAGTCAAGATCGAATAAGTGTTTAGCACCTTCCTCGGCCATTCCCTCAATCGTTCACGCATCACATCACGCTCTCTTTCGAGAACCAGAACATGCTGTGGCGTCTACACGGATGAAGATGTTTGAAAAAAAATTAGTTTACTCGTGATTATGATGTTTATCGATTATATCCACAAACATTCATTACTATATGGAAAAGATATGAACATTGTCAAATGTAGAGAGAAACAAAAGTTGGAAAGGTGATAACCACAGGTCACTGATCAAACATTCACATCAGTGTAGGTTTTATATTCAACCAATTTCAACCAAAACGGGATTTAACATGCAACAGCCCTTTACATTTAATGCGATTTATTTGATAAATATGACGGTAAATCATGAAAATAGACTCTACTCTCTTTAATATACAATCGTATTTAAACGGATTTAATTTAAAAATCAAACTTTGCCCAGTTTTTTTTTTTTTTTTTTTTTTTTTTTTTTTTTTTTTTTTTTTTTTTTATATATATATATATATATATATATAAAAGAGATGTTTTTCAAATAAGTTTTTAAGCAATTTTCCAAATTTAAAAATTCAAAAAATGTGATTTAAAAAAAAAAAAACTTGTTTCTTAAGACTTTCTTCTAATTTTTAAGGGAAAATTCAAGATTACTTTTAGAAACATTTTTAAAGAATTTTTCGAAAACTATTCTATATCTTAAGCAGAAACAGTCTAAATTCAAAAACAAAATGTGACAAATATAATTAAATAACAATATATTCTTAAAATATTTAAGATTTGCTTAAACTGAAATTCAACACTACATAAAAAAAAAAATCTTATCATTTCACCCAGAATCTTCATAATTAATTTCCTAACTGTTTTATAAATGCTTCCTTTCAAACAGAATAGGATTCATTTAGTTCTGAACTTTTCTTTGCGAAGAGTTTTTAAAACTATCACATAATGGCTCTTTTACGAGGCATTTGAAATTCCTTGCGTGTATGACACTTGGGCCATTGAACAGAATTAATAATCACTTCATAATTCATAGTTTTTGCTACCAGTATAGTTATAACAGTTTAATATTAGTAAGAATTAACTGTTATAATAATATTAATAACAGTTAATTCGTACTAACCCTAAAATTAGCCCATTATAAAGAACTGAAATATCAAAAAGTGTTCGTGACCCAAAAGCTATACGACTCTTTTAAGACACATTATTTTTAATTTAACTAATCAATATTTTCTTGTTACGTGTCAGACGTGATCGGACTAACTACTAACACTTTAGAATCCATTTATGACTATAATTTGTGTCCCTCGCTATTATACTTCGATTTAATTAGACAGTTTTATGTTCAGAAATTGGGGGGGGGGGACTTTTTTCTTCGCTCTGGAATTTAAAACGGTAAATTGATTATGATTTTAAGGTAACTAAGAAATTAGCTGATTCTTCTCGAAGTAGTAATCCTCCTTTATTTTAACCTCCTTTTTATCCTCTAAGGTTTCCGTACACCTTAAAAACGTCATTTTTGCCAAAATTTTCGATTTTCTAATTTTTATGTTAGTTTAAAATTTAAACTTTTTTCTTTCTAATTGTGTTTGAATTTTGCTTATACCTTATTTGGAGAGCTTAAGTTACAGGGATTTGAATTTTACTCGGTAACTAATTTTTAATTGCATTTGAAAGTTTGTTTTTGATTTTTTCTCAAAAGGAGTTTTCTCGACATATTCACATATGGCAACGAAGATATCAGAAAAGGTTATGAATCAAATTAATTTAAATTTTGCAAGTATCTTCCTGATATAGTTTTTAAGAACCCCAACTACTTTCATGGTTGTAAAATTAATGCGTTTTTAGTAACAAAGGCGTAAATCATGTATTGTTATAATCTTTTTTTTTTTTAATTTTTCATTGTTATTTGACTCGAAACGCAATGAAAATTGTAGTAATATGATTTTCATCATGAAAGTAGCACCTGCCCCAAAAACTTTTATGTTGTATAAGATAAAATTTACAGAATAATGATATATATTTTTTTTTTTATTTTTGAGTTATGAGCGTTATTCTGATATCAAGTTATGTGCTATTTTCACCATATTTTCCACTCCATTTTTTTTTTCTTTTTGAATTAAAAGCGGATTATTAAATGTGTTTTTCATAGTTTTAGGTTATATTTTAGCATTAAAAAATATTTTGATAGCAAATATCAATGTATTTCAAAACATTTCTCCGAAGGTGTACTGATACTTTATATTAATACAATTGAAACCATATTTGAACGTTCACACACACACACACACACATATATATATATAATTATGCGTGGCTGCGGTAGCTTATTAGTCATGGTCACGAACTCATGGCCGGTGTTATTTCCATTGAGTTGTGGGTTCGAGCCCTGATGTCAATAAAAACCCTTCTTAACACATGGATCAATAAGTTCCGAGACTAACCCAGAGATGGCACTCGTAGTAAGCCAGTAACCAGGTCTTTCTAGAGTACGAACCTTTGCTTGAAACGTGTCAAAATGTTAAGTCGATCGGACCAGAAACAGCTGAGTTATCGAGGTTGGAGTAAAGTCGTTTTGTAGTTTGTTTAAAAAATGGAAAAAACCGAGTTTCGTGTTCTGATAAAACATTGTTTTTTAATGGGTAAAAACACCGCGAAACAATGGATTGAAAAATGTTACCCGGACTCTTGTCCATCAAAAGCAACGATTTGTTGGTGGTTTGCCGAGTTTAAACGTGGTCGTACCGACACAAATGACGCGGAACGCTCGGGTGGACCTGTGGAAGCCGTTACACCGGAAAATGTGAGTGAAGTGACAAAAATTATAATGAAAGATCGTAAAGTGAAGCTCCGTGAGATTGCTGAGATGACACAGATATCATATGGAAGTGTATTTACTATCATTCATGAAAAATTGAGCATGAAAAAGGTTTTTTCCAAGTGGGTGCCGCGATTGCTTTCGATGGAACAAAAACAGCAACGAGTCGATGATTCAGAAAGCTGTTTATCGCTATTTACTTGCAACAAAAAAGATTTCTTGCGTCGTTACGTGACCATGGACGAAACATGGATACATCACTACACTCCAGAGTCGAAGCGGCAGTCATCTGAGTGGCGCACAGCTGGCGAAAGCCGTCCGAAGCGTCCGAAAACGCAGCAGTCAGCTGGCAAAGTCATGGCGTCAGTTTTTTTGGGATACGCATGGCGTGATTTTCATTGACTACCTCGAAAAAGGTAAATCGATCAACAGTGATTATTATATTGACTTGATGGTGCGTTTGAAGGAGGAAATCGCAAAAAAACGACCGCACATGCAGAGAAAAAAAATCCTTTTTCACCAAGACAATGCACCCTGCCACAAGTCGATGAAAACAATGGCAAAATTGAACGAATTGGGCTTTGATCTGCTTCCCCACCCCCCATACTCGCCAGATATAGCCCCCAGTGACTACTGGCTCTTTGCTGATCTTAAAAAAATGCTCCAGGGAAAAAGATTTGGCTCAAATGAGGAGGTCATCGCTGAAACTGAAGCTTATTTTGAAGCGAAAGATAATTTTTTTTATAAACATGGTATTGAAAAATTGGAAAAGTGTTGGAACGATTGTATCACCCTAAAAGGTGATTATGTTGATGAATAAAAAAAAATTTTGCAAAAAAAATGTTGTTTTCAATGATAGTCTCGGGACTTATTAATCCATGTGTTATATTGGAGGTAATGTACGTTAAATTTATTGAAGCTCCAAGTCCCCTATGATATGGTACGGAAATTTGGAGAAGGATGTGCCAACTCAGATATCGTTTGCATCATTGACGAGGTCCGTAGTCAGTAGTCTTCGTGTTGTTTCCAAGTACGATGTTAATCAGCAGTCAATCAGTCAAAGTATCCATTTATGCAACGAAAATCAGACACATAAACATAAATAATTATATATGAGCAATTGATAATCAGTAGCTGTATTTACATTTGAAAATTGTGTATTTACTTTCAGATACATTTTGCATAAAATCCTTTTATTACTTTTCTTTATTTATTACTTTAAAAATTTTCAGAGCACTTATAAATTTCAGATTCCCTGAACGTGACTGTAATTTCGAAAGTTTGATGTAATGAAACTTAAAATATTTAAAATCTTTATCATTCAAATTTCCCATAATTTTTTTTTCACAAATAGGGTTTAGAAATTGTGAGTGTTTGTTAAAAAAATTATTCTCACTGCATAAGAAATAGTCTCATATTCATAATGTGTAAAATATAAGGGCTATGGATGAAGTATATTTTGAGACTATAGGTTTGATAGACTATAGGTTTATATGTGTGTGTGTGTGGAAGTAAAAAAAATAACACAAAAACTCACATGTTCGCTACTGAATAAATTAAAATTTCAGTTTTAAGAAATGTTCTGCGAATGTTATCATACAAACATGATTTCTATTTACTTTGCGGGTTGTTTTACTTTCTTGCATTCTTTTTATTTTTGAAGAGCATGGGAAGAACAACAATGACCATTATAAGCCTAGTAAGGATTACCCTTTTGAGGTCTGTGGGGATATTTTAGGGGGATCACGTTCTCGTGTGAGAAATTCAACTTACTTTTTCCTGTGATAATTAATAAGGATATGTACTATTTGCTTTTCTATGAATGTGAGCAATAGACGTGAAGGAAGTAAATGTATCTATTTTAAGAAAATTCCTATTTAAAAAGAGGAGCACAACAGTTTTTCCTCATTAATTATGTGTTTAAAAATTTGTACTTTAATTTTTTTGTTCATTATAAAATAATTTATGAACATTTTATTGTAATACTTACTATAACTGTAATAAATTATTATACGAACTTATGTATTAACATTTAAATAATATTTTTATGAAATGAGAAAGAAATATAAATAATTTTATTATCTTATTTATTTTTAACGACGTTAACTGGTTTCTTTTTTATGTTTATTTTGTTTTTATACTAAATGAAGTATTCATTCTTCTCCAGAGGGAATGTTTAAAATAAAACACAACAACCCAATGCATCAATAACAGCTCCAAGATAACTAGAACCAAAGCGTGAAAAATAGTAAACCGTGTAGCCAAAACCAATATTTAATTTTTGAAAGAGTACTTTTTTGCAATAATTCATTCAAAACAAGTTAGTAATTGCTTCAAATAACAAACAAATGAATATATTAATTCCAAAAAAACTCTATGAAGAATAAATTGTTGGAAGCAAAAATAGACTAGGATGTGATGCGACGTAATATGCACCAAAACAATGCTTAGCGTAATTATAATATTCCTTAGGGGAGTAGAGAAGATGCAAAAAAGACGAAAACTCATTCATTGATTGTGTGGTTGAAAATATGTTTTTAATCTTCTAATAGATATCCCTCTCTTGCTTTTTAAAAGGTGACCAACTGTTCATTCCGTATACCATATGAATATTGGGTCTTTTGGATCAATTGATTTCGAAAGGAACTATTTAAAAATAAAAAGAAAGAAAGAAAATTAATGATTTTTAGAGCTATTTTCAAAAACTCACCACAAAATCGGCTGATTAGTTAATAAGCCTAAAACAAAGTTAGTCTTCTTAAAGAATATTGGATCTCTCAAATAGTAGGAGAATTGGAAACATACAAAGTTTCTTTACAGAACTAGGCCACGAAGTATACCAAAGATATGCAAAATCAAACCAACATTGGAAAAAAAAATTTAAGAACAATTTCGAAAAAATGGCTTCGAGATTCAAATTATCACTCTCACAGTTTTAGCATACAAAATTCCATGTCTCTAGACTTTTCCTTTTACCCTGCACCATCCACACACACAAACATCTTGTTTTATTACTATAGAATATGCTTATTATTTTCATATGCATAAAGCAAGAGGTCCATGAAGAAATGAATTCATCTGAGAAAGTACCCGCTGCTTTCAAATCTACTAGTAATAAGCTCGTGAAATGGAAAAGTTCAAGAATTCTTAGTCTAGTGAGATAAAATCTTTCTGAAATTTTAAATGTTATTTTATTTCTATTTTATTACGTATGAAAAGATTTTTCATTTGAAGAAGCCTGTGAGAAAGAAACCTTCATCGAAGTCAGAATAATAGCAGTTTTATCCAATTACACACAGATATTATCAGACTCTTAAAGTATTAGGGAAGCTCTTGATACATGGATTTTGAGAAAAGTGATTGAAAAAGTGGAAGGTTATTTTTTTTTTAAAAAAAAAAAAAACCTGTATCACTACACCTTCCTTTTAACGTAAAATAAAGCATTGACATGCACCAATGGAAAATATGCATAATTTTCAAGAAATTTACTATTGCAATAATTTGATAAAGTATGTTAGAGTAAATCTAGAATCACTTCTTGATTCGTTGTAAAAGCATGTTTAAGCCACCACATATTAGAGTCATTAAGAAGGCAGAGTGAATGAAAAATCATATTGATTAAATAAATTTCTGGATGATAATTATTTTTTCACATCTGGTTTTAAAAGAATGATTTTGTTCGAGACAGATAATTTAGCATGTGTCAAGGTCATCATTTGTTTCATTTCTAACAATGTCTTAAACTTTCAAATTAAATCATCTTTTCGAAAATTACGGATTAATTTCAATTTAATTTGAGATTCCTCTTCTGAATAAGAAAACCCTATTATTATCAAATGTAACTTATGTTTAAATCTCTTAATTTTAACCTTGTTTAAACATTTCAGAAGAAGCTCATTCGGTTTTCAAACATCACCTTAATCTCTCTCTATCCAAAGTCCTCCTCGGTCACATTTATTTTATTAAATAAATAACCATGAGACATACTTTGGCATACTTGACAATTCCTTTCATTGAAATTCCTCTTCTGTATAAGAAAATCTCATTATTATCAAGTGTAACTTACGTTTAAATCTCTTAATTTTGACCTTAATTAAACATCTCAGAAAAAGCTCATTCGGTTTTCAAACATCACCTTAACCTCTTTCTCTCTCTTTCTTCTCTCTCTCTCCAAAAACCTCCTCATCCCATTTATTTTATTAAATAAATATCCATAAGGCATACTTTGGCGTACTTGACAATTCATTTCATTGGGATTCCTCTTCTGTATCAGAAAATCTCATTATTAACAAATGTAATTTGTGTTTAAATCTCTTAATTTTGACCTTGTTTAAACATCTCAAAAGAAGCCCAGTCGGTTTTCAAACAATACCTTAATCTCTTTCTCTCTCTCCCAAGTCCTGCTCACCCCATTTATTAATTAAATAAATAACCATAAGACATACTTTGGCATACTTGACAATTTATTTCATTAGATAAAATAGTTCTTATAACTGAATTACTATTATATGAAGTTTCTCTTTTTTATATTTAAGTTATTCATTATTTTCAAAAGCTACTTATAAGAACACCAAGCCAATAGATTTTAATTATTTTTTTCAATACGTCCTTTGGTCTATTGTATTCCTTGATCCATACCAACTTAAAGTTTTATGCCTCCTCAATAAAAGAAAACGCACCTTTCAAAAATTATACTGTAAGGTAAATTTGCTTCGTGAAGATATATGTATGAATTTTCTTTTCTAATCATTTCGTTTACTTTCCAAATTCATTGAAGCATCTTTTGGATAATGCGAAACACAATTCGAGATCCACTGGGCCATTCGCGACTTTATATTCACTGATCTCTGGGACTTTAAATCAGTTTGAATTGCCTGAAATTGCAATTTATTCCCAAACAAAATGAAACATTGATTAAGTAAATTAAATGAAGACAGAAGCGAAGTGATTTAAATTAATGATCTATAAATGGAACAGATTGAAAGGAAAGAAAAGGCAGATAGAGGGTAATGACTTGCTGACAGAGAATTCTTACTTGGGTTGAAACTCTTCGATTAGTTTTGTCGATCGAACGGATTTTATATTAGAAGTATTAAAATAAGAATCAGTTACTTATAAATTACTTGAATCACAAATGAGAAAGTGTGATGTTGGTCTATTCGGGATTTTCTCTTCACTAACCTTGGGGACTTTAATTGAGATTGATTGCTGGAAATAATAATTTCTTACCTACCAAAATGAAACGTAATTACGTTAATTAGATGCAGGTGGAAATAAAGTGAAGTAATTCATTTATAGTGATACGTAAGTAAAGTGAAATTTAGAGGAAAGAGAGAGTACATTTAACTCTGAGTATAGTTTTAACAAGTGGCCGATAATATCAAGAGTAGTTACTGGCCATAACTGTCGCAGAGGATTTGATGGATAAAAGCAACCCCAACCTGAAGGATTTGGTAAGAGTGTATTATTTCAGTGATATTTGAATTAGTGGCTAATCTTAGAGTGCCAAAGTGAGCTATAATCCATTAAATATTATATTATAGTAATTAATAAATAAATAGTTAAGTTGGAACAGACTTACGTGTTTTTGGATCAGTTATTGACTTTTAGAGTTAGTTATACTTACTTACACTATGGCATAAAAGTCGGACAGAAGTAACCAAATGTTACAAAGTAAGCTAAGAATTCATAAGTTGCTTCTAAGTTACAATTAATTTTTGGAATTCGAAGGAGATTGACTTTAACTACTCATCAGTGATTATTAATGAAGCATTTTGGTTTCTTCTTACGTGTCATTAATTGGAGTAAGGTCATATTATATATATATATATATGATTAACATATGACACATGAACAAAGTAACGAAGGACAATATAGTGTTCTACATGATACAAGTTGTTCTACACGTCGTTTCAATGGAATGAGCGTGCCTTTCAAAAATTATATTGTTAGGCAGATTTGCTTAATGAATATATTCATGAATTTTCTTTTCCAATCATTTCACGTACTCTTCGGATCCTTTTACGTACCTTTTGGGAAAAAAAATGCTCTCTACAGTTAGAAATATGCTAAAATGAAATTTACACGCTAATATTATCCCACTTGACCTCGATCACAGAAATGACGAAACCTTAACCGTTCCTCTTCCAAGAAAAAGTCCGAAAAATTCCATCCACACACTAGAAAATATTTTTAGAATAAATAAAAGAAAGAAGGTAAAATTTTTCACAGAGCGAAAGGGAAAAAAAATAATAATTCAATAATGAAAAAAGAAGGAAGGCAACTGAAAAATATATATATGGAAAGTTAGCGAAAGCCCGTGCAGAACCCATACAATACAAAATGGTTTATGGGCTTCATTTATATGGGTTAGGCCTATCGGCGAGCTTCCTGCACGTTGGGAGAGGTGATAAATGCGCATGTCATTGATTTTGTGGCCAATAAAAGGCGTGATTTATGCTATTGTCGGGCCCGCCATATTTTACATGAATCTTATCGGACCACTCGCCACTTTCCAACCTGCAACGGATATTTATTATATATTCAAAAGTTAGATATTCTCCATTTTCCCTTCATTTGAAGGGTGTGGAAAAAAATTAAATTCGGGATCATATTCCGACGGTATGGAAATAAGATGACGGGTTAGCTCCGGGGAAGGAAAGGGGGTCTCTGGAATTCTGGTTTACGGTCTCTGCCTCCAGTCAGTACTAAATGAGGTTTTCTTTTCCTCTGGCTCCTTTATTGTTGTTTGTGTGGGCGGGGGTTCGCGTCGTCATTCGTATTTGTTATGCAGAGCTCGGTGACCTTTTGAGTGGAAATTAAACTTATGTTAACTGTTTTTAGAGGGTTCCTAGCCAAAGAGCTTTGGGAAAGATTTCAGGGAGGCTGTGTACTTGGATGACAGAGAATAAAATCTTCACCTTCAATTTTTTGATAATCGATTACAATTTGAATATCCTTTACTTGTACATATATGAGGGAAATAAAAGCAGTATTGTTTGTATCTATCATCAAAAGCATATAATCTAAATTCAAGATTCTTATTTAAAACAATGATGGTCTTCTCGCTGACATCTTCAATTAAAAAAAAAATTCTTTTAACATTCTAAAACACACATTTTTTAATATCATGTTTTTTAGAGTTTTAATTCTTTTCAAGATAACTGATTTTTTCGTCGTTATCTCTTGTTTTATGTGGCCGCGGTTGCTTGGCGGTTAAGGTGGCGGCAGGCGGGTTTTCGTCGAATCCTGGGCTCAAGCCTTGATGCCACTGAAGACCCACCTTGTATCTGGGGCTCATCCACGTTACATATATAGAGGTTCAAAGTTCTCTCTTGGCGTAGTGTGGAAATTAGGAGAGAGAGGTGGCAACTAAGGTGTCGTCCTCACCATTTGACCGAGGTTCAAAATTACTAGGTCCGTCGCCAATAGCCCTCGTGTTGCTTCTAGTATTACGATAATAAAACATATCAGTTTCTTGTTTTATCTCTTGCATGTGTATTATACATAAACAGAAGGAAAGATGCGCGTAGTTTCTCACCCTTATAGACAAGGGTTTTATAATGAATCTTTACTAAAGGGATGTTTGAATTGGTTATGTCGATTAACGACGCACTTAGGAGCCATCCGAGGGCTATTGGCGATGGACCTCGAAATTTTCAATCCTAATCCAATGAAGAGGACAACTTTTGAGCTGAAAACCCCTCCTCCAAATGCCACTCCACAACAGTGTGAGAGGACGAAGGAACCGAATGGTCATAGTTGTAAATTCCCATGTTTGTTTTCGTCGAGTCATGAGTTCGAGTCCTGGTGTCATTAAGAACCCGCCGTGTAACGGGACTGATGCATTTTAAATCTGTCAAAGCTGGAAGTCCTCATGTTGGTGTGGTGAGGAAATTTTCCAGCTTAGGTGTCATCCTTTTCATTTGATCGAGATTCAAAATTACGAAGATCGTCACCAATAGCCCTCGAGTTGCTTCTAAGAATGACATTGATAAGCAATCAATCAATCAACTTCCGTGCACAATGCAACTTCCATGACAAAAATCAATCAATCAACTTCCACGACAGGTATAACATACATCACCTCCGCTAATCGGCTGGTTCCAAGAGGAATCTAGTTTCAAACCTCCGACTCGACGGAAACAATACAGAGAGACCGTAACCATGACCACTCGGCTATCGCGATCTCAAAGGATCTACGGAAGAAAAACGTTAGGCTGAAGAAATTCTATCCATAGAATCCTTATCTAAGAAAATAAAAATTCTTCGGGGAGAGAAAAGAGGGGGAGAAGGGAAATTATAGACTACATAAAGTATCTTACGTTTGATTTGAGTAAAGGTAGAGCTTTCTCACTCCGCCTGTGAGAAGCAACATGCTCATATCTTTAAGCAAGACGGAGCTAAGTCTGAAATAGCAAATGAATAACGAATTATTATTTTATTATTCGTTTTTCATTTGCTGATCATAATTGTCTCGAATTTCCATCTATCTAGTGTTTCGGAGAGCTATTGGGAACGGACCTTTAAATCCTGCCATAAGCAATTGTTGAGGAAGCCGCTTCCTCATTCCCTTAACTTCTATGCCAGAACATGTGAAATCCAATTCTGTTTACACGTGTGGCAATTTCCTTTTATTCCTTACAATGATCTTCGTTGGAATCATGCTTAACTTATACTTCCTCACCATGAAAATTGAAATTTCAACCTCTCTCCTAATGTGCCCATGTCAAGAAGGAAGCTCAGATGAAACTATTTCAAAAAGATTTGAGGTCTGCATGATAAAGTAACCGCTTCACCGTTGTTTAACATGACATGGTACTAAGTGGGAACTTTCTATAAATTAGATATTTATAACCAAAAGTGTTTTCCATTATATCTGTACATATATAAAACATGCACTTTAGAAAGGAAAAAACTTCATTTTTAAACAATAAATTATTAAAAAAAATTTCTCAAAATATATCAATATTTTAAAATTCATACTACTTTGACAAATTTCGATATTTTAAAACATTTTTTGCTCAATTTTTAGAAGTAATTCTCATAATTCTATGAATAGACTTCTTGTTGTCCTAGTGTTATTTTAAATTTACATTTTTTTTTATCAGACATTACGAAAAACACCAAAAAAAAAGCTATTATTTCTAATTTTCCGGATTTTTAAAGAATATAACCATTTATATAAATGCTTCTGTGCACAGAATTATCAAACATATTACGCAAAATAATCAGAAAAATTTCAATACTTTGTATTGATTACAAAAGTAGTCAATAATTTTTAGTGCCTGACGGCCATGAAAAATCTGAAAAAAATGCAATTTAAAGTCTTGCAACCTTAAAAGAAAAATTAATAGTTAAATAACTTTCTATATAATGTAGCCAAATTGATAAAATTTGTAAGCGTAATATTAAGAAAAGTATACAATTAAAATAAAAAGTTGTAAAAAATCTTTTTTCGATGCTCGGGTCACTTTCGGGGTTCTGTACCTTATTTTAAAGATTCCTTTAATATGAAATAATTTCAAATATATTTTGTTTAAAATTATGGTGCACTTATCAATTGATAATGCATACACAAAAAAAAATGGGAAATGTTTCCCACCATTTTCATTTAGATCTAACCTTTAAGATAATTTGTGTTTTATGAGCGAAACTTAAAATACAAACGTTGTATTATAGAAAATTCTTACATCAAACCGCTTGATATTTAATCGAGTTGTTCACCACTCGAGAACAGGATGTATGTTTTTAAACAAATTTAAAAACCAAAGAACAAAAATTAGTGAATTATATATATATATATATATATATATATATACTCTATGCCGCTTATATATAGTATTAAACACCTCAGAGAGAAAAAATACGCACTCAAAGACCCCCACTCACTCGCACCAATACTGCTACCAATAGTATAGTCACTTCCAACGTTTACAGTTAACGAGTTTCTGTTTAAAAGTAAGTGTTTTAAATAAATCAGATTTTTAATAAAAATAGAATTGTGGAGAAAAAACTTTTAACATCCTTCATAACCATCTGTAAACATAATAATTCGTTAAAAATAGTTTTAGGCTATTATATTTCAAAGCCGGGTCCGAATTTTGTAAATGGAAAATTAAAGCTATTTACAATAACTCTGATTAGTCTGCAAGTTGTTAGATCCAAATAAAAAATTTTAAGAACTATTCTTGACACTTTTGCACGGAGCTATTTTTCTTAAAGCGTTCGTACCAATCCCGGCATTTTAGTGATACAAAGATATTTTAATATATAAGTATTAAAACTACGAAAATAATTTTTATAATTAATACATTTTAAGGAAACTTTCAGGAACTGTAAGCATGTAGTATTTGTAATATTTTTAGTATAATTGTCGGTGAAATAACTTCTTTTATGTTACGTTATTTCGCAGAATTATCTTGCATTAAAATTATGTTCAAAATTGCGTCATTTTTATTTAGGTAACATCAGTCCAATTTAATGCATTTCTTTTGGAAATTTTTTACTTAGTTACCCATTCCTTATGATATCTCTATTTGTTTTATGGCAAATATACAAGAAAAAATCATCAGCAAAATATAGCTTCGCTGTATTGACGATATTTTCAGGAAATTCCTGAATTGGCGCCATACCCGGATATCGTTTAAATAATTCTAATCGCGTTGGTGTATCGATATCGTCCCATGCATCATTAATATCAATTTTTGGTTCACTGGCAGTATTTTCCTCCTCTTCATATTCACAATTAATATCTCTATATGTTTCAAATAAAATAAGTTTGCGTTTTTTGTTATAGGTACTATCTCATTATCATCATCACAATCACCTAGTAAGTTTGATAATTCTTCAAAAATGTCATTTTCAAATTCATCAAATTTATTATCCTTAATGGTGAGAAAAAAAAAAGGTAAAATTAAATTTATGTGTTGATCCCTGCTATATGTAACTAATTGACAGAAAAACACTCATATGTAATGAAAATATAGCCCTAAGAAATTTAAGAATGTACCACTAGCAAACATACAATCCCGTTATCTAAGAATTTACCAAGAAAGCACTCCCTCATCACAAAACAAGAATTATTATTTTCCGACGACAACATTTTGCTTAAAACTCGAATCCTCGTTTTGAAATACGAAAGTGTTAAAAAACCATTAATTTACAAACAAGGGAGATCTCATTAACTTTAACAAATTATTTGGAACTATATTTGAAACTGTGTACCAAAACATGGAGCATTTTTTTACATCAAATACAAATAAGGAACAAA
This sequence comes from Nephila pilipes, assembly GCA_019974015.1. Classification (NCBI taxonomy): domain Eukaryota; kingdom Metazoa; phylum Arthropoda; class Arachnida; order Araneae; family Nephilidae; genus Nephila; species Nephila pilipes. Next base: position 76,880 of record BMAW01131710.1, read on the forward strand.
ATAATAGTAAAGAACTTGAGAATTTTCTCACGGAAAATAAGACACATGTGTTTCAGGAATTGTGAGAATGTTGCAAAATCAAGGCTTTTTGGAAATTCGTAAGTATAGAGTAGAGGCGCTTTCTATATAAACAGACCCAAATAGAGCGCAAGATAGCTCCGGGGTGGAGTGATTCCTTCAGCTCCCTTTATTTGAGGTGAGCAGAAGGGTGATGGAATTGACCGAGGTTAAACGCCTTGACCTCTTTCGGTGAGGAGGACTGTAATTGAAAGAGGTCAGGAACGCTGCAAATTGCAGGTGGGCAGGTCCAACTGATAAACAAAGAAATGTACCCAAACACTGGAAAACTGTTTCGTGAAAAGTGTTTGTTTAGTATATGGAAGCATTTTTTTTTTCTCATTTTCTAGAAAGAGAATTGCGTTTTCCAACTTGTTCTAGTTTAGTCTTCGCAACGCTCGAAGATATATCTTACGATTTTTTTTGCTTTCGGATTTTAAACATTTTGATGTAAATTGTGTAAGCATTAAAAATTAAAAGGTAAAATTAAAACTTTTTTATATTACAAATAATTTCCGGACACATGGTAAGCAAAATGTGTCTCACATTTTAAGCCTATTTTCTAATTTTCTGTTTTTTCTCCAAAATTTTTCGATTTCTACAACTTTTCCGAAATTTTTGTTTTTGTCTTCTTGTTTTAACTTACTTTCATTGAAATTTAATTTTTTTAAAAATTTTTAGTTAATTTTGTTTATTGTTTTATCACTCATTTTTCAATTTGAAATTTTCATATTTCTATATTTGGTTTGGTTCAAGTCTTTCCTTCTTAATGATTCAATTATGATTTTACATTTTTTTTATATAATTTTAGCTTTTGGGCTAACTTCTTTGTTTATTTATGAATTAAATTTTCTGTTTTGTCTTTTTCAATTTAATATAAATTTTAAATTTTATATATAAGGTAAAGGAATGGAAACTTGTCTAAGTTATAGGTATTGATTGTTTATTAACGTCGCACTTAGAAGCAGCATGAGAATAACACAAATATCTAATAATCTACCTGTTAACCACCAGCAGGAATGACCGAAACAAAACAAAATACGCAGGAAAACGTATATGGCTAAAAGAGTAACAAAACATGGAAAAATTAGTATTGTTAGTTAAGTATTATGTGCGCTCTTTTAATTGGTATTTAGATTATAAATAGAATAACAGAGTGTAGATAAATTACAAAAATCATTATTTCTTATACATATATATATATATAACCATAAATATTAAAGAAAACTTAGAGAAATTCAAAACAGAAGGTATAAGAACAAACTGAGATCCCATACTAATGTATTTTATTAAATAAAACTGTAATAAAAGAGGGGATGGAATTCTTAGACAAAACTTAACCCAGAAATGGCTCGATTAGAGATTTTGTTTTAATTAAAACAGTATAAGAGAAAAATGTTTATTGAGAAGAGAATTCTTTTAATAAAACAATCAGTACACTTGTTATATAAAATAATGTCATATTAAAGAAGAATATTAAAATGTAAGGACAGAATAAGTAATAAAGATATTGAAATAAAGTAGGCTATTAAGGTAATAAATATAGAATAATTAATAAAGGTAATAAGCATAAAAACGCATAAGAAGTTTTTGTGTATTAATTTTACCAAACCTGTATGGTATTTTCAGATTTTCTTTTGTTATTAGACTGCTTAAAGATATGAAAGCTTTTTTTTTTTCATTGAATGTCTATTTAAATATACAAAAAAATACAACTTGAGAGAATCATTCAGAAACAGTAAAATTAAATCATATAATCTTTTACATTATGATTATAGGAATTGATCATTCCTTTTAATTAAATTAAGAATGCATTGTTTTTAAGCTAAAGTTAACATGATGTAACTTGTAATATAATTTATATAGTAATATATTGTGGTGAATATATTTGCTGACTTATTATATAACTATATAGAATATTGACAGCAGTTTGGGGTCTTTCCAGAAAGGGGGGTGAGACAGTTAAATTAAGGAAAGGCAATAATACTGGAGAGATTAATAGATTTCATAAAGAGAGGATAATCCAACAGAAATTAACTAAAGTACATTAATATGACGTCACCTATTTTTAGCGAAATTGTTGTTGATATACTTAAATATATTTTTAAGCACGTGATATTTTATACGATTTTAAAAAAAAAATATTAACAAATTCGATTTATTTGTTGGATTATAATCGTCGAATTCATGGGCAAAACTATTTTTATAACTTCATAAATTAAAATAGCTCTCATAATTCTATGTATCTACAAATGTAGACTTAATAACTGAAATATCATTATCAGTCTTCTATTTCAACTATAATGTAAGAAAATATAGCATTTTATCGTCATTTCAATGTTCTTAAATCGGAGTAACATTAATTTAAGTACAAAATAATCAAAACATTCAACCATCTTTTGTTAATAAACTTTTATTTCAATAAAAAAATATAACTTTGAGCCAATATTTTATTTAATATGAAGTTTACTGATTTCAAAGCATTTTTATGGTATGAAATAGTAATGCCGAGAGAAATGAGAATGAATTGAGGAGGGAAGAATTAATGGATTGGAAAATACACGGTTCGAAGACTCCAAAAGCATTTTCAGCAATTCAGATTTTGACTCTATAAAACAGTTTGCGGATTCAGTTTGAAACGGGTGAGAGGAAAAGTGGCTTGTTCACACAGCTTGATGAAATCATTTTAGAGAATTTGTTAAATTAATCCCTGGATTAAAACTTCGTGAGTTTCATAGTTAATTTGTGCAATTTTGGATTATCACGAGTATGTCATAGAATAAAAAATTAAATTCACTTGTGATTCTCGTGTTCACTCTTTTCTTTTAATTTTTATATTTATTTTGCTGCTTTTGCGAATTTGTTAGCCACCCAAGGAACTATTGTTTTAGTTGGATCACTTTTGATATACCAGATCACTTTTCAATTTTAATTATATTTAGCTTAAATATATTCAATTTAATAATTTATCGTTTGTTTTAATTAAAAGTTTAGTATTGTCCATTTCTCGATATTTCATCGTTTGCTTTAGTTCTTATAATTAACTGAGTAACTGAGTATTTTAATAATAATTATAAAAAAAAAAGCGCAACTTGGGTGGCTAAATCTGTTCTTTGCAAAACATTGCATTGAACTTTTATTTTTGTTCTGTATTACAAAATAGAACAGTGTTAATACGGATCCATTTAACCTGGATCTCCGGATAAACCCATATTAGTTTACCCGAAGCCTTTTAATATGTATCAACATATTGTTGTTTTGAGAAAATGGCGTCAACAGAAATATGTATGCATAAAATAAAGGATACAAGATGTTAGGTTCAAATGGTTAACAATATACTCGTAATGCATTATGATTATATATAATAATTACTTTTCGTTTGCTTAAGGTATATTTACATAGCTATGATATATTTAATTTTTAATATTTTATCGTCTACTTTTATTTTGATATCAGAAAGAAATATTATTGTTTACTTTGAAAACTTATCGTTTGCTCTTAATTTAATAATTTATTTTTGTGGTAGTTTTACTCTCGTCTGCTTTATTCTCTTTTATCTTCATCTTCATTTTTTTTTTTTTTTTTTTTTTTTTTAACATTGGCAATGTTTTTGTATTTTATAATGTTTTGCTTGTGAAAATAAAATGGCATTAGGAATTTGAAGAAGGTATTTTCTTTTCTTCATATAATTGCTTCTGCGGAGAGCTTGAAATTATCAAAGCCAATTTCGATTTCTTAATTTTTTTTTTTATTTGAAAAGAGGTTTGCAATATTTGTTTCATCCAAGTATTTTGAAAAATTACTTGCTTCACTGAAATCTTTTAACAACCATGAATGCATAAAGGAAAGTGGGAGGAAGTGGCGAGGACTTCATAAGTATTCTGTGCAAAGACAACAAAACCAATAGCTACCAGTGACAAATATCGTACGGTACTTCACTGTCTGAATGAAAAATGTAATAAAACAATTTTTAACACCTTTATAGTATTCACGAAGTAGATAACTGTAACTTCTGTATTAATATGATTCACATTCTATTTGTTCAATGCCAAGATAATTTTCTTTAAACATATTCCAACAGGGATGGTCTGAAAGTAATTTTCGTCATTTTTTTTTTCCACAAGGAAGCTTTATTGCCAAACAAATAAATAAATGAACCATGTCATTACAATAAATAAGTATGTCCCTTACACTATTTTTCGACGTAATCGCAACTGACATTGAGGCATTTGCCGTAGCATGCAAGCAGTTTGAAGAAACTACTCTGGTAAAATTCGGTGCCCTGTGATTCAAGGAAGTGTCGCGCAGCTTGTTCCACCTCAGTATTGTTTTGGACGGACTTCAGCATGACCAATACGCAGTGTGGAAGCCACGTCTGACACCGTTATGTCCACTAACACCATGTCCTGTACTCTTGCAATCTTGCTTTCATTCGTCTATGTAGAGAGATGTCCACTTCGATCTTCATCTTCCCCACTCTGCTTTCCTTCACTGAGCATGCAGCACTTGTCCCATGTTGTGACGCTCGCCCGACCCGGGCTTCCTCTTGTGCCATAACTAGATTCAATTATTAAACACTAAGACACAATAATCAAAGAGACACTAGAACAATTTTTATGGACATTTATTAACTTATATTTACTATGACAACAACTCACTATGCTCTCCTGGGGAATATTTCTATTAACCTCAACCCACCAATAGTAATCTAACAGACTCTTACCACTAATCCTTCCTCAACTGCCACTCAGACTCTGGATCAACTGTTGAAAACAGTAGTAAATGAACCTCTTGCAACAATCTTTGATTTAACCCTCTATTCCAACCTCTCTTTCCACTTCTCCTTTCGCTTATCTATAACTTCAGCTTCACTTCTCCTTCCGCTTCTCTATAACTTCAGCTTCACTTCTCCTTCAGCCTCTCTATCGCGACTTTCAGTCGGAGTTTATATATTTCTTAACTTTCCCGCTTCACTTCATTTCTACCTGCTTTACATAATCACGTTTCATTTTTGGTTGGGCAAAGGTTGTTTAGCAAAAGCAATCAATCTCAATTAAAAGTCCCAACGGTTAGTGAAGAGAAACCGCGAATAGCCCAATGTCACAATGTGACCATTCATACCGGACAACAGAAAGCACTTCATTGCATTGCGAAATTTGTTGTCAGTACACGTTTGTCTTCCTTGGTGATTTGTACTCGAATAACCTTGGGGACGCTGGCCTGCTACTACCCTCTTTTCTTCATCACTCAATGCATGCATCATTCTACTCCACTGACGTTACTTCTGTCGTAAGACGCAACGAATGTGGATTCTTTTGGCAATTGTCTTGTTTGTTTTACTTAGGGTACCATCTGCTCCTTCAAAAAAAAAGTAACATAAGTTACTTTGGAACTTTCCTTCATATTTTATTTCATTTTTTCGCATTCTTCGGTTAATTCGGATTTTCAATAGCACGCACCGGCTTTATCCTAATTAATCCGATTTAACAAGGTTTTACTGCATTTGCTTTAAAAGGGGGGAAAAAATTCTTTTTCGAGTATTAAAAAAATTACTGATGCAAATGTATACTTGTGAATAAAGGTTTTATTCTGAACAAAAAAAAAAATACTGTACTAATCCCGTTTTCCTCGCATTTTTCCACTTTAAACAATCCCGTAAATTACTTTCCGATAATTGCTAGGTTAAAAACATGTTTACAAAAGAATATTCAACTGCTATGTGACATCTTTTTTGAGAGTTCTGATTTTGATGGACTCTTTTCCAATAATGTTCTTATCCCTAGTGAAAATTTTACTAAATTGACATCGATTAACACAGGTATTAAAAATATACCTTCTGAAATACAAAAATACTTCTATATAGCTATATTAATTCTTTTTTTTTATCAAATGATAAGTTTAGAATAAGTATAAAAGAAATAAAATTTTGTTTTATACATTAAATTAAAAACAGGGTTTGCACAAACTTTCTTTATAGCCACAGGATCTCCCAACGTTATTTTTTTTTTAAATAATATATGAAAATATCTTTAACAGTTCCATAATAGAATAATTTTTTCCAAATCTTCACAACTTTTCGAGGTGAAGTAGTTAAATATTAAGACGACGCTGCTATAGAAGAAGTACGCATGCTCCAAATACCAGCGACTGACAGCTGTTTAACGTGAAGCCTTCTCTTTCGAATACAGTGCCTCTCGTTTCTATAAACAAACCCATATACCTGTAGCCTTGGTTCGCATTAGAATTATTTTTTTTGTTTCGCCAGAAAAATGATAAGTGTGCAACGAGTTGTGAAATATTACTTAAAAATTGGAAACACCACTACTGAAATTTATAATTTATCGAAAGAAGTGCCTGACAATGAATGTTTATCACCTCACCTATTAAGGGTTTAAGCGTTTTCCAGATGGCCGAGAAGACATTGAATATGATTCAAGCCCGTCACGGATGGCAATCAAACGGATCCCACGTCAAAAACGTATGACAATATCTGAAAAATTGGTAATCTGGTTCGATCTGACCTTCGGTTGAGTATTCATGCGATTGCTGAGGCTGTAGAAATTCACGAAAAATCCATTCGGCAAATTTTTCCTCCAAGATAATTCGCAGGTTTATTTCACATTGTCTGTGAAGAGCCAGTTGTAACATCCCAATGTTAGACAATCCGCCTTATTCGCCGTATCTTGCGCCATGAGACTAATAGCTGTTTCCTAAGGTTAAATCTGCTTTAAAAAAATAAGATCTGCGTCGTTGAAGCTGTGAAAAAGAAAGCGGCTCGCGTCCTGAAGGAGCTGACAGAAGACTTCCAGCACTGTTTCGAACACTTGAAGATTTGCACGTAATGTTGTAGGGATAGAGAAGGGGTGTACATTGAAGGTGATAGTAAGTAAGTATGTATGGCATCAAAATAAAATGTTTTACAACGTCAGTCTCGTTATTTAATAACCACACTTCGTATTACAAAGATAATGTAAAGGAAAATTAATTCATGTAAAACATGTAGTATAAAATATGAATGCGTGCATCTTTTTGTTTTAAAATGTTTTGATGGGAAATTTTTTCTTTTTATGTTTTGATGGACAAATTCAAACAAAAAATTTTTTTTTATTATAAAACATAAATTTAAAAATATACTTGTTTCATTTATATAAGTAATGTACAAAACTAAGAATTTTTTACTTTAATGTAAAACTTCTGCATTGATTCTGTATCTTTTACATGTTACCTTGTTTCGATTTTTTTATAAATATCCATATAAATTCAAAGCGAAATACATACCTGATAACATTATGCCATTCTTGTATATTTATCTAAAATAACAAAAAAAAAAAATAGCTAAAATCCTAAATTAACCGATATTATTGCTGATTGCGCGTTTTCATTTTGATAAAGCTAAAAGCCTTTGAGGAACCCTTTGGTTTCTTTAAAAAGGAAGTTTATAAGTAAACCTTTATGAGCCTATATTTTGTTCATTTTATTCAGTTTTTATTTATTTACTTTACAAATAATTCTGAAATTTGGCAACCATTAGCTAATAAAAGGCATTTTTGTTTCCTTATAACTGCTTAGTTAAAACCACTTGTATTTAAGTTTTCTAGGCAGAATAAGTTTTTTTGGGAGGTTAAAAACTATGGAGAAAATTTGTTCCTTTTTTTTTTACTTTTCTAGATTTAAGTCTTATTCTTCTTAACAATGAATAGGCAATTGTATTATTATGTTCTTCACTTTGACTGATCTTAAAAGTTTATGATTTATCTATTAAAAATAAAGTGATCTCTAATATAATATTAAGTCATTTTATGAATATTTTGTAAATACAGTTTGAAAAAAATTCATATTGGTATAAAAATTGAAATATACACTTTTTAAAACAATTTTTCGTTATCTAATACTGTGGTTGACGTTTGCCAGTTTAGAAAACTTGACTGCAGTTTATAGATTGGATGTTTCTTTTATTTTGTTTTTTACGTTTCAATATTTAACTGTATTTTTTGATATAATATTTGGTTCTTCATTACAATATCTTTATGATTCATCTGCTTGGTAATATTTTTAAAAGAATGAGCAAATGTTTATTATTATTATTTTATGGTATTTTGATATTTAACTATACTTCATTTTATTTAATTTAAAAAATGTCAAATTATGAATTTGATGCTTACACCTAGGTCTAAAAAATTTCATAAGTTTGCTTTTAGTGCATTTTTTTCCTGTGCTCTATTATTGAAATATATTTAAAGCTCTCCTATACCTGCCATTTTGATTTCATGAATGTGATGTTAATTCCATGGAATTTCTATTTCCGTCCTAAAATCTACTATTTGATCTATTTAAATGCAAAAAATTGCATACGAAAGAGCAAAAAATAACGAAGGTTTCCGTGGAATTACATTTTCTCTCCGATTTTCGAAAATATATTAGAATATTTTTAAAGACCGGAAAAACCCACAATTGAATCACTAAAATAGAGGTAGAATTTTTTTTAAAAAAATCGGATTAAAAATATAATTCTTCACAAACCTTCATTATTTTTTGCTCTTTTGATTGCCTTTTTTTGTATAGATAAAATAGTAAAGATATGAGGACGGGATAGTAGAAATTCGATAAAATTAACAATACGATCACGAAATCAAAATGGCCGGTAGACGGGAGCCGTAATCCTATAGAATTTCTGCTACCATACTCAGATTTTTACCATTTCATCTATTTAAATATGTAAAGGTGCATCTAAAAGAGCAAAAAATAATGAAGATTTCTGCGGAATCACATTCCCCCTCCCCCGATACTTAAAAATATTTTGACGTCTACTTTAATGAATCGTTTGTGGGTTTACAGGTCTTTAAAAATATTCTAAAATATTCTCGAAAATCGAGGAGAAAATGTGATTCCGCAGAAACCTTCTCCTTTTTATCTCTCTTTTTTGTATTAAATTAATAAAATACAGATTTTAGGACTGTAGCAGAAATTTTCTGTAGGATTAACATTAAGTCCATGAGATCAAAATGGCCGGTCAGCGGAAGCCTTAAGGTTCCCGTCTACCCACCATTTTGATTTCGTCAACTTAATGTTAATTCTATGGAATTTCGACTTTAATTCTCACATCTCTGCTATTTGATCTATTTGAATGCGATAAAAGGCATCTGAAAGAGCAAAAAATAATAAAGGCTTCTGTGGAATTACTTATTTTTTCCGATTCTTAAAAATATTTAAAAACATATTTTGAAAACAGAAAAATTCGTGAGCGAAACATTAAAATAAGGGTAAAAATAATTTTAAAAATCGGAAGAAAAAAGTAATTCCACAGAAGCAATCATTATTATTATTTTTTTTTTCTTTCAGATGCACTTGATTGTTTTCAAATAAATCAGATAGTAAAGATGTGAGAATTAAAGTCGAAATTCCATAGGATTAACATTACTGCCCCGAAATCAAAATGGCGGGTAGACGGGAGCCTTAAACATACGAATTTAAATACAAACAAATCTAATAATTTTTCCTATTAAAATTTATAAAATAGGGTAGCAGTAATACAATTTATAATATATTGTAACTAAATAAGCTGATATATAGAGTATAGCTGATATATTATAGATAAATTTTAGAGTTCTGCGATGTTCCTAAAATTAACCTACAAGTAACCAGAATTCAAAACCAAACCTTACAAATAATAGAAATCAAAAACAATTCTTTTTTTTTTATTTAAACTAACTTATACAAACTTTTTGCTTGTGAGATAAAACAAAAGAAAGCCTCTATTTGAATGAAAGAGGAGGCAATCTGTTTTAGTACAAGGAGGTTCAGCAATATAAAGAGGAGAGATTAAGATGCAAGTTGTACAACTTAAGTCTGAATAATATCTATATCTAAATCTAGATCGGACGTATCTCAATTTAAATACAACGTCGACTAAAATATAAACGAAGCGTAGGTAATATGTCCTATTCAGGCTAGCTATTTTGCGATATCTCTTTTAAAAAATAATTTTTAGTCTTTCCTTCTGGTGGTTTTTGAGAGGAGTCTTATATAGAAAAATTAGGAAATGCAAATCACTTCAATTCTTTATCTGTATAAACATAGAGAACTGGAAAAAATAATAATTCCCTGATAAAAATAATAATTGATATCAATTAAGTCATATTAAATTACACAATTAAATAAAAACGAACCTCACAAAATAAGCTTATTTGTTGTATTATGCCTAAAAATATAATTTTCACAAAAGGAATATATATAATCTGATTCGTGGCCGTGGTAGCCTAGCAGTCATAGTCGTGAATTAACAGCTGGTATTGTTTTGTCGAATCGTGTGTTCGAGTCCTCATACCACTAAACACCCTCCGTGTATCGGAGGTGATGTTCGTTAAATCTGTTGAGGCTTCAAGTCCTCCCGTTAGCATTCTGTGGAAATCTGGAGAGGGAGGAGGATGCTTAGGTGTCGTCCTCGTCACTTGACTAAGGTTCAGAATCACGAGATTCTTGGTCAATAGTCCCCGTGTTGCTTCTAAATGTGACACAGTGTTAATAAGCAGTCACATCATAATTTTACGTACAAGCGACGTGTGTGTACAATTAAGGTGAAATATGTACTAAAATTTATCAATTATCAGGGGTAAATTTTTTTTATGCAAAATAACTTTTTTATTGTACGAAAATCTATTTTTGTCTTTTTTTTTGACAAAGTGAAACTCTTTACAACTTTAGGGTATTATAGTATGAAGGCAATACGTAGTATAAGACCGTTTTTAAGAAACCTTCCTTTTGAGACATCTTTTGCACCCAGAAGATGCAAAAGATGAATGTGTGTGTGTGTGTGCGTGCGTGCGTGCGTGCGTGCGTGTGTCTAACAATGATATTTTAATAATTTCGTAGAACGATAAAGATAATTTTCTTAATTAAAAGTTATTTCTCTGAATTGAATTTAGATATGATCTTTGAGACATATTTGCATTTAGGTACCCTTTTAAAAAACTCTTTACACTATATGGCTCAAAATCATGCCCGCCCCCCCCCGGGGGGGGGGGGGGGGGGGGAGGGGGGGGGGGGGGATGGGGAGGAAAGAATTATTTTTTCCGCTAAGTAATACCTAAATTTAAGAGATAATTTTTAATTGATAAAAAGGGAAAAATTAAAATTTAAAAAATTACTATGTCTGCAAATTTTTCAAGTAAAATATACAATGATATAATCATAAAAAAATTAGTCCACGAATTTTTCTTCACTATTTTATACATGATGAGTAAAATATTTTGTATATTTAAGGAAATATACCTAGATATACATTTCAAATAGTATCTACTTGCAAAAAATATCACAAAATTTTTGTCCATATCCAACTAGGAAGAAAAAACAATTTTTTGTCTGAAAAACTATTTTTATTGTTCTATAAAATGGTTACTTATAATATCATTATTAAACACACAAAAAGTCTAAGCTCTACTAATAAATTTAAAACATATATAAAAACAAGGAACCTTAATAGTGCCAGGACATGCTAGGGAAAATAAAATACCGTATTTAAGACCTTTCCTTTTTTTTGTGGCATTTATTTATTAAAATTAATAGTAGAGCTAAGGGGTTTTTTTTGTGTGTGCTGAATAATAATGTCTTAATAATTTTATTGAAGTATAAAAGTTTTTCTTTCTCTTTGAATTGAATATAGATATAATTTTTTTAAAAAACAGCCGCATTTATATAGGTACTATTTTTAAAAAATAATATTCTATAAATGTATAAACTATTTTATTCCTCTTGCATGAAGCATTGCACAAGAATAGTAAACCAACTTTTTGAATATTACTATATATTTCCTTTGAAAAAAAAATTTAAGTAATTTGTAATTTTGGAAATTTTAATTTTTTTTCTTCTTAAAACTTAGATATTACTTAGAGGAAACTTATTTTTGGTTCAGTATATGTATACGTACCCATTAAAGAAGAAGCATAAAAGATTTGGAACCCTATTGTGTAGTAATTTTCTTTAAAATTGTAACTAAATGCAAATTTATCTCAAAAATCATGTCTATATTCAACCAAAAGGGGGGGAGGGGAGGTAACCTTATCGGCACACAAAAAATACATTTATAGTTCTACAGAATAATTAAAATATCATTTTTAGGCTCACAAAAAAATTTAGACTCCACTAATAATATAAATATATATATATATATATATATATATAACAAAAAACAAGGAGTCTTTGATATGATATCTCACAATTCCTTCCTTACTCTAAAATTCAGAATATTACCATTCCTACTCATGCACTGTTAATAGTTATTCTAAAAAAATTATTTTTTTGAAGATTACTCTTTTCCTAATTTTTTCCAAAAAAAAAATACATATAGTTTTTATTGAGGGGGAAATATAAAAATTCATTTCTGTAATCCAGAGGCGCAATTAGGTAATAGATATCTCCCAGCAGCCTTAGACCACTGTTGCCCTGTCGAAGGCACGTATTTAATAATAAGGCAACCCGCTCGCGGAAAGAGCAACTGAAATGAAAGTGTGCTACCAAACCCCCACATGGTGTGGAGCGGGAAAATTTCCATTCCAGCGGAAACCGAACTTAACTAAAAGAAAACGTTTTGCATTTCATTTAACATAATCGAAGTTTTCAATTTTTCCATGCAGCCGAGTTTATTGCGGTGGACTGAAAAATATACTTTGGAGTGGGGATAGAAAACTACTTATGGAATGGAAATGTTTCATTAATAGAGACAGACGCTTTTCTGCGGGGCTGCTTTTCTTTGCTTTTCGTTCGCGCTGCATATTACTTTAATTCAGTTTTCCTGATGATTATTCCGTAGCCAGTTTTATTGTTAGTGAAGGAATTCGTTATTCATTGATTTTAAGGGTTATGATAAAATTGGTTTGTTATAGTTTAATTATTGTTTGTTTGTGTCTTGGATTTTAATCGAACAGTTCATAATTTTTTATTGTGGTATATTTAATTTGACTTTCATTAAAATCTAATAAAGTATTTGTCTTCTGTTTCATTTGATATAATTTATATGACAATCGTATTAAATTAGATTAATTAGCAGTTCAAATCTAGATCAGTTAATTATTCAAAAATAATTCAAATCTAGATTAGTTATTTATTCGAAAATAGTTCAAATCTAGATTAGTTAAAAGTCTAAAACAGTCCAAATCTAGATTAGTTAAAAGTCCAAAACAGTCCAAAT
>BMAW01131710.1:90129-142591 GCA_019974015.1 Nephila pilipes
AACAGTCCAAATCTAGATTAGTTAAAAGTCCAAAACAGTCCAAATCTCGATTAGTTGAAAATCCAAAACAGTCCAAATCTAGATTAGTTAAAAGTCCAAAACAGTCAAATTCTAGATTAATTTAAAGACCAAAACAGTCCAAATCTAAACTAATTAAAAGTCCAAAATAGTTCTCATATAGATTGTCAGTTGTAACCTCCGTTCTTTAAAACGTGATTCAAAAGGAAAGGGAACAGATTATTTCATTTAGCTCATAAAAATGTCGCCCTGGAGTTGAATATTAAATTATTGGCGATAAATCTAATTGTTCTAAATCACGTACAGATAGTTACATTAAACCTATCCATCCAAAACTTGTAATCGATTTCATAATTTTGAATCAAAGATCAATTGATGAGAACGACGCTTGAAGTGTCGTCTCATAAATTCAACACCACGTGAGGACTTTGAGGCCCAGTTCCACATAATATAAAGTGGTTTTTATCATCCTTTATGGTTGTATTCAGTGGCATCAGGTTACATTCAGATAATCAGAACATATTAGACTGCCCAAATGATAATTACGTACCTATTAATTTTTAACCGTGTCTAGTAATGAAGAAGATATATGAGCAAGAGTGTGATTTTTTCCTGAATTGCACACATCACGTTAGAACATTGAGGCCTAGTTCATTTAATATGAAGGAAATTCGATTATTATGCCCAATGCGTCTGTGGCGGAATTAAGTATCCGAACTCATGGCTCCATTTTAAATCACAGCCTTAACCAATGGGCTGTCATTCAAGGGAGAACATCCCTCTCATAGCATTAACGAGCAGCACCCCATTATTCCACACGAGAGTCTTGATAAAAATTGGAACACAAACTTAAATATCTCAATTTACTACTTCGTTAGAGGAATTACCCCATTTCAGATAGAATACGAAAGAAATGCTGTCTTTTGGCTGTGCATTTGAATGGAAATTATTAATGTATCATACTCATTAATACAAAATTTGTGTGTGTGTGTGTGTTCAGTGGAGTAGATCAGGGGGGGGGGGCGCCTGGTACATGGCCCCGGATGGTTGGGGGCGGTAGGGAATGGCTGAGCAGGCTATTCTGTTTGCAGCATCAGGCCATGATCATTAGATCAGATAACTGTTGCGTCATAGAGACTACATAGGTATTCATGCAGAATTTCAAGTCAATTGGACAAATAGAAATGTTTCAAAACAGAGTTGTAAGATTTGACTTAAATATATATACTTCCATTTATGAGAAGTTATGACCCTAAAACTTGGTGAAGGAATATAAAAGCATCAAAACATGGAAAGTAAAAATAAAAATAATGATTCTAAACATACAAATCAAAATATGTGAATGAGCAAAAAATATCCACCCCCAGTTCCCGTTGAAGCCAGAATGAATAGCTTCTTCTCTATTTAAATTTATGTTAAATACTCAATAGCACAATATAATGAATAAAATAAAAATGTATCATATACAAACAATACATATAGTAATATTTTTTAAAAACACACAGATATATTCGTTAATGTTCTAAAACTATAGGACAGCAATTAGGATTGCGATTCAATTTTTACAACTAAACACAGATTCAATTTTCCGTTTTACACATCAATCATAAGTTTAAATACGATCATTCCAAACACGATGATTAGCTTAATGTGCGGGCAAACTTTTCACACAATCTCTGGATGAGATTTTCTGTAAAAACAGATCACGCACTTCACATAACAAGCATTGTAGGACGAAAACCGCCATGATAGCGATATATATTATTTCACATATATTTTCAAAATTTTAGATGAAATACAATTTAGAAACAACGAATTTTCTTTTCTACTTAATAGCAGGATTATTATTATTATTATTTTGAATGACAATTCCCAACGTTGTGAATACTTTTCACGATACGTATCGGTACAAAGCATGCAACACTTTCAACTCAGGACGAGCTGGCATTTTTCAATTTGAAGTGAAATTCTTTTCGTGCTGATATCAGGATGATTTTTGTTGTTGTTGTTAAACGACAATTTTTGAGTTTGAGTAATTTTCACAATTATAACAGAGTGATACTTTACAACACTTTCAACTCAGGACGGGATGACACATTTTAATTTCCCTTCCTTTGGGAGCCAATATGGCTTTTCATTGTTGTTATTAACTTACAAAAATGATTTACACGTGTATATTAAATAGTTCTTAGTCATTAAAATAACATAGGAAACAAAATACACACACAAAAAAAATAACAACCATCCATTTGCATCAAAGGACAATAGAATCTTCATAAGAGTAACAAATTCCCGCCTCAGCGCGAGGAGCGCAGATCAGCTCAGTTCGCTTTGAGCAGTTAAATGTAGAATAAAATAGTTACAAAGTTAAATGAAAGCTTGTTATATATTTGATTCAAATAAAATAAAATGCACCTTTTGAATTTCGGAATGGATGCGGGCAGCCGCAATCCGCTGTTGCCATACAACAAATACAATTAATGCATTCGTTTTGATTTTGAATTATAGTCTCGTTGTCCTTGAACAACACATAGACGAGACGGTGAGTGGGTGACATTTAATTTTTTTAAACTCTTTTGTCATTTAAAAGAGCATTGTAGCGTTTTTATTCTTTATTTTATACTTTGACAAAGTTTCACGTGTACCTAAATTTGTTAGTTATTGTAAAGTCATGTTGATTTGTTTTAAGCGATTGGTTGAATACATAGGAGTGTTAAAGTAAATATTTTCTTTATTTTTAAAATTTTCAATTGCTTTGCGGTTTCACCCACGCAAAATGTTACTTATTCGTTTTCACGTATTAAACTGTCGGAAGTTTAATTTTACTCACGTGTAATGTATTCGTGGTATTATTATTTTCTATTCCTATATATGGTGGGGGTGGCAAATATAGAGTTCGCTCCAGATGGCAGGAGTACAACGATACGATTATGTCTTTGTCCATACGTGGTGGTGGGAGAGAGAAAAACATGGTAGAGAAACTCCTTCTTGTAGAATAAAGTTGCAACGTAAGTCCAGTCACTCATATGTAAGATTTTAGTACCAAATAACAAAGGCTACTTTACGTTGAGTTGAACAGGGCCTGAAAGTCTGCTGGTGATGGTAAAAGTTGGGCCCTTCCAGCTGAGCTGTTGTCGTTGTCTCATGATCCCGAATCAGAATTAAGAGAGCCATTACCAACATTTTTCATAAAATCCTAAATAGATTTTAATTTAAAATCAACCAATCGTAGGTCTAACTAGCTTTAATGGATCAAAAGTTTTGAAAGTTGAGATAGAAGTCATTTTCATTTTCTGATTACAAACCGATATTTGAAACGACTGATCAAAATCTGTTACGTGAATTTTTTTTAAATGTAAAGTAAAGCGACAGGCCACATAAATATTGTTGTATATAATTTTATTTTTGTAGTTGTTATTCTGTTTTCATTTATGAGTCAATTATTCTATACTATGCATGCTTATCTTCTATCGTAGATTCCACACCTGTGTATTAAATTCAGACTGCAATTATTGAATCTACTCCTATAATTATTAAATCTGTCCTTTTCAAGTATGGAATACCATCTCGAAGTTGATAAATGTTTAAGCTTCATGATTTGAATGCATATAAAACTTCTGCAATTGGAATAGTGTCGTACATTTTTCCAAATTTTCATACAGGAAACCCAATTAATAGAGAAAACCAATTATATTTTGCGAAAATCAAGGAAGCAAAATTGCTTTCTCTTCGTACAGATGACACTTTATATTCGAAAGGAAACATCTGGAAATATTTTCTTACGAATTACATTCCATCTGTCTCGCAAAAATGTAAATCCTGGTTGTGTGTATGATCCACCTTAAAGAAATAATTTTATTTTCTTCAGTTATGCGAATTTTATAAATCTTTCGTACTGAAAAAAAAAATAAAACAAAAAAGATAGTTTGCTAACATGGAATTTTTTTTTTTTCATTATTATTATGCTAATTACAATATATTTCATCCTGAATAAAAACAATCACACGAAATTTTAATCATAAAACAATTGTATTTGAAAAACAGGTCTGTTTTATGTCAAACCTCAAATGGGATTTTCGAAAGAAATGCTAAAAACTTAATTCTTTATTTTAGCATCACATTACACGCATTCTTAATAATTATCGTTGAAACGAAAGTAAATCTATGGCACCTTTTTAATGTTGCTATAAAAACTGCAAAAGATAAATAGCGTATTTTTTTAACAGAGCACATATGATGTAGTTACATTCAAACAATTATCAGTAATTATATAAATGCATTGATCACAAAACAACTACTAGTTAGAATATAATCTTCAGTTGCATCTTTCACCACTTCGTCGAAGCGTTGGCATTGTTCAGTAAGTGAGCTTTCAAAATATTTTTTGGAATATTAAAGATTATTTGTCAAATATTTCTTAACTGATTTTACGCACATTTTAAAGACGTATTAATACAGTTGTAAGTAAAACTTCTCAAATTTTGGAAAACATTTGGCTGAAAAATTCAGAACTTGTAGCTAAAGTTTTAATAGAAACAGACAAAAACATTCTACTATATATATATATATATATATATATAGTACTTTAATATTTTGTTTTGAATTTTTTGGTTTTAAATTTTAGATTGCTTGACTATTGAAGTAAATTTTTGTTTGATTTGAATAAGTACAAAATTGATTTTGGGTTAGTTTTTTAACAATTTAGTTTTTTCTCTTGCTCGTTTTTCTTTTAAATACTCTTAAAATGTTAAGAAAATGTATTATATATATATATATATATATATATAAAATAATCTTTTTCACCGTTTAACAATTGACTGCATGCTAAGGTAGTC
This sequence comes from Nephila pilipes, assembly GCA_019974015.1. Taxonomy (NCBI): domain Eukaryota; kingdom Metazoa; phylum Arthropoda; class Arachnida; order Araneae; family Nephilidae; genus Nephila; species Nephila pilipes. The sequence continues at coordinate 94,983 of BMAW01131710.1, forward strand.
CAAGCTTGCCTTTCAAACTCTATCTGTCGTCAAAAACTGGTACTTTCTGAATCTTCTTGAATTTGATATGTATAAGCTTTTAAATAACGAATTCTTTTTGAATGTTATCTAACAAAAAAAAAAGATATTACAAAAATCTTTTCATTAGATTCATTTAGGGTTTTTCTTAATAATTTTTAAACAGTGCTGATTGCACAATGAAAATCCTTTAGTTCTAATAATTATTTTTATTCATTATTCTTAAAATCTTTTTTCACGAGATTTTCATGCAATAAATTACAAAAAAAAAATTAAAATTTACAATATGTATTTTTATGCAATTTCAGAACAGTTTTTCATCTTTATTTTAGCAATGTTTTTATCATTTGCTTCATATTTATAGCTTTTTTAACTCATTCAAATCAATTTAATCGCATTTTTTTTTTTTTTTTTTTTTTTTTTTTTTAATGACTGCTTTTCGAAAATTTTCCTATATGCTATTTTTCGCGTCAACTCTTAATTGAATAAAACGAAGAGCAATATGATTTATACACATGAAAAGGAGAAAGTTCTGTCAAATTGAATAATATTCCAAAAATATTTTTTGTTGTGAAAATTTAAGTTGTATCAAAAACAAGCTAAGATTATTTTTTAAATCAAATTAAATTTAGAAATACCAGAGTTTCGAGTATTTTTTAAACATATCTGAAGAAAATTTTTTTATTCTAAATATTCTTAATTTTGCTCATTATTCTAAACTTTTTTTTGTCCTGTTCTTTCTTCAATATACTATGAACTACTTCAATATTCATCTCTACGTTCTAAAAATTGCTTGAGGATAATAATTATCATGCATTCCTTTTTCAGTGATCTATAATTATTCATAATATGACTAAACTTTCAAGTTTTCTCTTTAAGATAAAAAAAAGATTAGGACTCATTCTACAATTTTAAGAACTTTTTTCATTTTGTTACCTTCCAAGCTCCAAGAGAAAAATTTAGCAATACGCGTGTTTGGAAGAGAATATTCGTCGTGTTCGGTTGGAGTTGCAGCGCCATCTATGAACAGATAAAAGAACCTTAACACTTTAATGGGAAAGATAATTTTTTATTGTTAATTTTTATTCTTTTCAGGAAGAAAAATTACCAAAAAAAAAAAAAAATCTGCGTAATTTTTTGTGTGCTTTTTAAATGTATTATTCAAAACAGGAATAATATTGTGAAAATAACAATCAATGAAGAGTTATAATTTTCTTAAAAAGAAAAAATAATGAAATATTATTCAAAATGTTCGAAGTAGTATTACTTCACTGCCAATTTTTAATTCTGATATCTTAAGGATAATCTTTTACAGATAAAGAAATTCAAATGAATAACAGGACTTCTTCAGAACAAAAAAAAATTAGCTTATCTTAAAAAATATAAAAATTTACTTTTTTAGAGTTTTTTTTTTTTTTTTTAACAAATATTTTATATTGATTCCTAACGCATATTCGTAATTGAATAATGCTATATCTTCAGTTAGGTTTATATAACATATTGAATGATACATTTCATGAAAATCAGAAAAATAAATTGTAATTCTTTCATTCAAATATTTAAATAAAAAGAAATATTTAATATTTTAATGAAAAGAAATATTTGAAATTTTTATAATAAGAAATATTTGATTAAAAAGAAAAAAAATAGCTTTACTCAACTTACACATTGCAGTTTCAGGGTTAGGAACAACAAAATAGAATTTTTTTTCCTTATGAAATTTTTTCCTTATTTATTATTTAATTAGCTTACAATTTTCATGAAATAAAAAACGCTCCTAAAAAAGACTTTAATCCCCTCTAATAGAATTCGAAACTAATTCTATTCATAAATCTTTAATTTATTCAGTTTTATACAAAAATTTATCAGAAATAATATTTGGTGTAATTTATGTAAAACACTTTGCAAAAAAAAAATATTTATGGTCTCAGAAATTTACTGTCTTTTGTTTCTATAGATGCTACAAAAAAATAATCAAATATAAAAAAAGAAAATATACTGTTTTTACTATTTGAAAAAAAAATTATTAGGTGAGTTCATAGTGATATCATTTTGAGTCAAACTAACTTTTCAAAGAATAATGCATATGATTTTCGTTAATATTATATCAAAAATATCAGTTAATTCAAAACTAATTACAAATCGGTTAATTCAAAGCTAATTACAAATCGGTTAATTCAAAGCTAATTACAAATCGGTTAATTCAAAACTAATTAAACTAAAAAAATACCCGAGACTCATGCCAATCTACAATTTTAAAATAATGTTATTTATATACATAAGAAAAGCTTTTTCACCGAATCGGCTTCCATTTTATTTCTATTCCATCACTACATCAACTCGATCAGTACAGATTCCCCGCGTCTACGTTAAAATATGCCCCCCCCTCCTCTTTTTTTTTAAAAAAAAAATTAATAAAACTCAGCAAATTTTCAGAAAAACAGCAAACACACATACAATAATTTAAGAATATTCATTAATTATTACGAGTCGAAAAATCGTGACTAATACAAAATAATTTTATGAAGAAGACCACGTTAAGTGAGTGAATAAGTGACAGTTAAGTTTAATAGTGCAGAAGTCAGATGCACCAAACAAGGCAAAGCTATGATCTAGATGTTGGAAGAAATTTTTAAAAGATAAAAATTTGTAGGTCAAAAATAGAGAAGAATCGCTAGGGTATCCCAGATGCACGTCACCTTAGCTTACCAAAGACAGTAATCTCCATTGAGAAGAAACAGATGTCTAGGGTCTGTCGTTTACGTGACGCCCTTAACTCATTTGAAGAAGTTAAGCTCCTGAGGGCAAGAAGACAACGGCAGGCGTATGGTAGCCATCTTTGTTTCCACCGAGTCACATGATCGAATCCTGATGCCATTTAAAGACCCATCGTGTAACAGGACCGGAGCACATAAAATCTGTCGAAACTCAGTGTCCTCGTATTGAAATGACAGGGAAGTTTGGAGAGTAGTGGGCAAGCTCAGGTATTGACTTTGTCACTTTGTAACTTTGAGCTATTCGTGATTTCCTCTTCGCTAAACTCGGGAACATTATGGCAAATTTAATTACATAAAACAACAACTTCTTGCCAATTAAAATGAAAAGTGATAAGGTAAATGAGCTAATTATTAGAGGCGTAATTAATTGAATTACAGACAGTGATACATAAGCAAAATTGAATTGAAAGGGGGGAAAGGGGGGGGCGATAGATAATAACGACAAGTTGATGAAGATATTTGTAAATTGGATTGAATAATCAAAATGAATCTCTCAGATTAAAACCACTTCTAATCCAATAATAACCTGTTATAAACAAGAATTATATGAATAGGAATAAGTGCTTTGATAAGCTAAGATTTTGTTATTAAAATACAAACTAGGATTAACTGAGTTAAGAGGAATTCGCGAAAGAGAACTATCTTGCATATTCTATGTTGCGATCTAAGATTGTGTTGGCTTTTTCTTGAGTATTTTTGAAATAAAGTTATGAGCTTATTGATATACTTAATTTGATAAAAAGCTTTATAAATAGCAGAAGTATTATGTAATGAAGGAAATACGTCACAACTTGACCAAAGCTCAAAATGACGAGGTCCGTCGCCCAATAATACTCACGTTGTTCCTAAGTGTAACATTAACAAACAGTCAATTAAACTAAAATAAGACAGTCAACTAATAAGTATACTATAGTGGTCATTCTATGAATACTGAAGTATGCTTTCCGCAAAATCATGCAACTTCATATATATGAGATATTATCCATCGGATCTCTTAAAAACGACTATATATCGAAGTTTGAAGTATGTATTGAAATTATACTACTGTTATCTTCGTAATAGTTATCAGATCAATATCATTAAAAATTATTCCCATGCCAAAGAGTATTCTCGCTAAATATTCTCCATTATATTATTTTATTTGGAGTGACTTCAGTGCGGAAAATGGAGTGCTAACTTAATTCTCGACCTCGTCATTTGACTCTAATTCATCATGAAGAGGCGTATTAGCTGTGGTTAACTCACTTTTATATAGGGAATAAATAGACAGCCGAAAATCTTTCTTTTTTTCTCTCATTTAATTTTATTTGGCTTATCACATTTACAACGAGTTATCAAATGTATGTTTGTCCATAATTGTTATTAATAATTATTATTTCTTCTTTTGTTAGATAAATATTTTTAATTAGTTAATTTTTCATAATGAATAAAGTGCCGTATGTGTGAAACAAACCAAACATCAAGTCCAAATATTTCGGATTATAAGACTTTTGATCTATAGGGGGGGGGGGGGGGGACGAACGGCTGAGTTTTTCCAAAAGCTCCGTCTTTGTAATACATACCCAAATTTAAAATTGTATCCTGCGTCATTTTTATACTTTACACTGATTTTAGACTCTCGCCCTTTCATTTTCCCTCCCACAGTTAAGAAAATATCTGAAGTTTCATCATTGATTTATCTGAGTTTTGGGATACATCAAAAAAGAGTGAAGAAGTTTTCTAGCTTTAATTCTGGTTGGAAACATTAATAAACATTTTATATAAGTTTTCATAAAATACTTATTTTTCGATAACGTTTGAATAAAAAATCATTGAAGACGTAGTCTGGGTACAAATTATTCTTTGTCCATTTGAATCAATTTATAATACCTGGCTTTGATAACAAAGAGACGTGTGGCCTACTTTATTAAGGAATGTTGGTACGAATGGCATTATATAGTCTATATACTTCACCAAAAATAAATGCGGACTAAATTGTACGTTGTACTGTATAAAAATGTAAAGTTTTTTTTAGTATAACTGCTCACCAATAAATAAATTAATTTTCTACTGTATTTTATAACAATGAAAGCTTTTTCTTACTCTTTCATATTTAATTGACGTAAAAATCAAGTAAAAAAGAAAAAAAAATTCTACCTATTAATACATTACCTTAATTGAATAAAATGTTAAAAAAAATTGTAATATTCCAAAAATATGTCGAATTACAGTAAATTGTGCAAATTTGACCGATATTTGGACTTTGTATCGGTAGAGCGGAAAAAATGTGTTATCACTTTTCAAGGAATAACGCAATATTCCGTTCTTGAGAGAAAAATATTCAGGCGATGTTATTTTTATTCCATTCACCGCCAACAAACTTTATTTTATTATTTTTTTTAGATCTTACCCTTTTTCCAATCGCCCATTCAATTTACATGTAATCATAAATTAAAAAAAAAAAAAAAAATCACTGAAATTTGGGACAAAATTTTAGGTTGGTATGAGTTTAACCGTTGTGTTTTTTGTGAATTTCAAATTTACATTTATAATGAAGCAAACACAAGTGAGATTAACAAAGCACTGTCCGTTGTTTTCCATTACTTTTTGCCGTTTTTTGCGTGTTTAATGATTCTGCGCTCGAAGAACGTCCTCGTTTTTTTCGTCGAACTGGTCCAAGTATTGTTTGATGGCAAATTTTTAGGGATTGAAACCAAGTGGTAATAAGATTGTTAATTCTGGGGAGTGCGGCGGATGCCCCGGTCAAGTTCCAATACTTCTATTTCAGTCTTCACACTTGTGTAAAGACTTGCATTATCATGATGAAAGGGAAAAAAAAAAAAACTCATCTACAATCAACTAAATCTGTTGTTCATGCTTCAGAGATTTTCGGAGTTTGTGTCCATTTGATAAGATAATGATGTTGAGCTATTCATGACTTTCTCTTCACTAACCTCGAGGACTTTATAGTAAATTGAATTGCATAAAATTAAAAGTTCTTCTCAACCCAAATGAAACGTGATTAGGTGACTTAGAGAATGATAGAAGTGAAGTGAAGTGAATTAGATATAAGGTTATATAAATGAAATAGAAACAAAAAAAAAAAAGAAATTAAGGGATATAGAAGATAACCACACTTGCTGATAGATATATATAATTTGAATTTAAGCATATCAATTAGCTTTTTGAAGAAGCAAATTCTAGCTAAAGTGTTAAGATTAGAAACGGCCGTCGGCGAGAAGTGTTTGAGGATGAAAGTTAGATTTTTGTTAGAAGATAATCTAAAAAGGACGAATTAAGTGGGATTTGAAGATAAATGACATTATTTATTCTTCACAAACTATTAATAAAGTATTTCGTCTTGTCCTTGCAAGTATCTTCAATTGGAGTTCAATTATTATTGACTTTAAATTGATTCAAAGATTGCAGTAGAACTAAATAAGGAAGAACGGGCGTTGTAAGAATATGTATCTATATTCGTTGTCTAATTACTTGGGAGAAATTCATAAAACACGATGTCCATACTGTTCCCCCAAACAGACAGCATTATCTTTTTTAGGGAGGGGGGGGGGGGGTAGAATTTCAGTCTTTGATGTCATTCGTACTGGTTTATCGCGATATTACCCATACACGTTACGCAAGACATTATTGTAAGCACCCTGCTTAATGTGGTCGATTAAAATTAATTTCAAAAATGGGGTTTTCATCACGTTCGATGAGATCATGACACAAACATCCATGCGTTCAATCAAACAGTTTTCTTTCAAAATTCACGAAGAATCCAAATATTCAGCGCTTTCATAAATCGAAAACGTTTCAAATAATTTATATAGCTCTCATTCTATATGTTTTGAGAAAAAGAAATCTCTTTGACCCAATTATAAATAAAAACTTGATTTCGTCGACATTCACTAGAATACGTTTTCCGGGACATGACCCATCTTTCATCCGGAAATCTCCAGTATGAAAAATTTTGAGCAGTTTTGAAACTGTGGAGATTTTATGATTATAATGATTCTTTTACGGTCCTTGTAGCGTTTTTTCTTCACTTTGTTTTAAAAAGTAAAATGCGTTGAAAAAGTTAATTTTATTATTATTATTATTTGATACATTTCTGTTAAAAAATTAAATCTTGGTTTCAGTAAAACAATTAAATCTTAGTCAATACGAGTAGACATATTATTTTTTCCTTTTTAAAGGTTCGTTTGTTGATTTAAAAAAAAATGCTTATAATGACACTAATTATATATAGAGGAACACTATATATATAGAAACTACTAACACTATACATAGAGAAAACGCCACTTGCTTTTAAAGAATTTTTTACTTTAATGTGGATTCTGTTTTTGCCTTAAGACTTTGAATTTATTATTTTTCTTGACTGAGCTCCTCTTTTTGGTATGTTTTAAATACAAAAGATTTTATATTGTTGTATCGAAATGCCATTCCTCGTCATCTCTTCCTATTATTTGTTTGTTCTTTCCGTTTCATTCAAAATCTTAGTATATGGTCTAAAACTTATGTAAATGAATATATTCTATAATCCTGGATTTGTTTCTTTGGTAAATAAATTTGATAATAGAGTAAACATTTGAATTTAACTTCCCTAGACTTATATTTCTTAATCACTATATGTATAGTTTTTTTTAAAGAAATATTCAAATTCTAAGTATAGCCAGTTATTTCAGCTCTAGTATTGTGCAAAACATAATTATCATATCATCATATTTATTTATTTATTAGTTGTTTCTTGCATTAATATGGAAAAGTTTGGTACCACAATAGTTTCGTCTCTAGAACTCCCGAATAAGAACTTATAAAAAAATTTATTACTACTAATTATCAAAAAATTATCGTAACGACTTACCAATAACCCAATGTGTCAATTAGGAAACATAAGATAACTACTAAGAAATGCATTACGATTGCTACTAAGAAATGCATTACGAAAAAAACTTGGATTTTTTTTTTTCTCCAATTAATTTTTAACTTGCATGATTTTCATGATTGGGTCCAAAATCTTCTCAATGGTGTGATGTGGAGGCTGGGATAGTGAAGTGCAAACTTAGGAGTCGTGCGTCTCACTTAAGTGGGATTCAAAAAAATAAGTGTAATGTTGGGTTAGTTGCAATTTTCCTGTCACCTAATATACAAGTTTACTTTCTAATATTGTTAAAATTTCCAATAAATTTCCAAACAAATTAAACGGAATATACGCTTATATGACTAAATCTAAGTAGTGTAGTAATATAATTTGAGGAAATGCATATATATTTAAGCAATGAAGAATTGAATATTGGAGTTAGAGTTAAGAATAGTCGGTAGGTAGTGCAAGATAGAAAATGTAACCATTAGAAAGCTACAGACGACCATTTGGAGTGAGTCCATATTGATCCGGGTTGTAAGACCCGTTCACTCCCAGTTTCCATTATTATACTCACTCGAACCCGAGTGAGTTGGTAAGAGAGAATTTGGATTTTTATTCCAAACTAGAGTTCGAGAGTGTAAAGAGAAAGCAGACTTGAAAGTGAGTAATGCTGAATACTTTTAGCTTAAAGAATAGTGTATACAGTCTTAGTACTTATTTGACGTCTCTTCATTTCATTATAAACGTAATAATTATTTAACTGAGATCAGAAATAGAGGGGTTACACAAGGTCCGTCTTCATTAGCCCCCGTATTGCTTCTAAGTGTGGCGTTAATAAACTATTTACTGGAGGGTGTGTACTGTATGGTAATAATGTTACCCTCTACTCCACTTACATACACAGAAAATTGAAAGAACGAAAGCTGTTTAAGGGGTTTCCGGACTCTTAACAATCATCCATGTATGAGAAAAAAAATAACCGTTTCTCAAACCAATATAAGTCACCAATAAAACACAATGAGACAAAATAAAGATTTCAAACATTTATCCTGTAATATTCATATATATTTAGATTGTTTCTCATATTTTTATATAATCTTTTATAAAAGAAAACCTTAAAAAATTATAAAGAAATATAAATTGGGCGCACTTTTTTCTAAGTAACGAAAACTGATGTTTTGTTGCGCGCAAGATTTGGAAGAACATCATAGATAAAAATTCAGAGAAGTAACATTATCTTGTGGAAAAATTGTTAGGCTTTGAAGTTATACACGTTTCTTTAAGAAACATCAGTGAAAAAAAAACTTTGAGAATAATTACAGAAAAAATTGTTATACTTTAAGAAAAATATCCAATTCAAATTCGTACAGAATATTTTCTGTTAATAACTTTTTTCTAACATTTATGCGTAAGTCATAAAGAAACTTGTTTTGAAAATGTGTTTGAAATTTCAAACTATTATGATAAACAGTTTCTGAGAGATCCTGCATGTATGCAAGACAAAAATTTTATTTTGAGAAAAGTGAAAAATTACAAAAAAGAACTGTGGTTAATAGTTTTTTTTCCTTCGATAACTCTGGTAGATCTTATAGAATAATAAAACTTTTGGCATCAAAATGCTCAGGGGGAAAAAGTGGGATACAACATATACTTTTTGTTTTCTTCAAAAAAAATCGAAAATTTTGAAGTTTAAGGGTTCTGAGACCTCTCAAATACGAAAAAAAAAAAAAAAAAAAAAAAAAAAAAAAAAATAAATTGATAAAAAAAAATTATAAAAAAAAAATTTAAAACATTTGTTATTTTTACAAATGTTTAATGTGTGTGTACACAATAATATCTTCATATAAAACTCATACAACAAAGAAAAAAATTCTATTTCGAACAAATAATTATTTGTTGCGGTATTCGAAAGAAGTATTTTATGAAGAGAAAATTTTATGATCATCTGCGGAAAAATATTTAAATACTCCATTTCCAGCGATATATGAAAATGTTGTAAAAATGCCCATCGAGAGAGAGAGATAAAACTTTTTCAATATCTGGGAACTATAAATTTCACAGAATTCGATAATGAACCAATTATTTAAAATAACCAAATTAACATGAAATCCTCAATGCAAAAAAAAAAATTAGTTCCAATTTTCTGCCAAACCTATGCACGATCGAATGCTTCATCGGAATATAACACCTCATTATCAAAATTTCGAACGTGAGCCCTTTTCTTTTTGCTCTGCATCCGTACAAACACCACCATTCTAACACACACAGTAGCCCCCTTCATTTTTCACGCATTCCCAAATAAATGCATTAATTTAAAAGCCACCCCTTCGTCGTCGTTAAATAATAGCGGGGGCCAAGGAAAACAAAAGAATGTAAACTCTTTCAGAGGAAAGAGTAAATGTGCTTTTTGTCATTCCTTCATGATCGCTAATACAGGCAGTCTTCCCTTTTTTTTTACTCCTTCTAGAAGGTCCGTGCATTCCGTACGAATCACGGACAAGCTGGTCGGCTGCTTAATTACGCTCGATTATTTCCCCTTTACTAATTAGAAATCCGAACCACTTTTTACGAGGGCTGTTTTGTTGTTTTTAACCCATTCCGCCAAACGGCGAACCGTCTCGTAGGGATTTATTGTATTCGTAGGGATAAATATCGGGTGTCGAATCCCCGCCTGTAGTGGTCATTAAATTACTCCTCCTCTCCGCGGCGCAGTGGCGTAAGTCAAAGGCTGTTTGAATTTTGTATGCGGAACACTCTTAAATCTTTTTTTGTGTTTATTTATTTACTTAATTATATTATGTAGTTTTAAATCACGCCCTACAGCTTCTCTAATTCAACGATCAATTAGTGTAAAGTCGTTTGGGTTCGAGATTTTAATCTTAAATTATATTGATTTGTCTCTCGCATTCTCCGAAATTACTAATTTGCTTTATGTCTAAATTAACGAAGTATTTATTATTTAATTTCGAATCACGCATTTCAACTTTCACAACTCGGAGATTCATTATTGCAGAGCAGTTTTTATTTGGTGATTTCATTACAAAACATTTTATTTTTTTCAGTTCATTTGTAATTGTAATGTTTGTTGATGAGTTTAATATTAAAATTAGAAGTAAATTAGAAAAGAGAATATTTCTGCGTAATTACTTTTTTGTTATTCTGGTGAGTATTTTGTTTCCTGGAGGACAATCTGGTTTTGTATGTTACAGTGGTAACACATATATAGTGCAGTGAAAGGGCATTTAAATCGTTTAACAACTGGTTGTTTGTTCTTAATGCATGCCGTCAAGTTTTCCATTTTAACAACCAGTTGTCAGAACTAGTGACGTACCCAGAAATACAATTAGGAGGGGGATATCGTCAATGTCCTGAAAGAAGCAATTTCTTTAGTTTTCAATTACCACTTAGTATAAGAAATTAAAGTATACTCTAAATCAGTCTTATTTCTCCTATTTAAAACTGCTCAATGATCGATATAACTTTTATGAAACTACAAAAATTATAAAAATAAAGGTAACTTAAGAAAAAATAATAACGATACTATGAGAACAAAAATTCCCACTTACCTGGTGTGGTGGAATCCAACACAATCGAGGAACTCATGAAAATCCTTTAAATGATTGAAACGGGTCTCAACTCAAAAATTGGTTTAAAAGGTGCGAGTACAATAAAATGTAAAATTCCTTATGTATTAGTTTTTAGAAAGTTTCATTAATTATCTTTTTTTTTTTTTGCAAAAATATTTAGGAAAAGAATGTTTCCTGTAGTTCTTTCCCAGGAAACTCAGGGAGAAGGGGGCGTTTTCTAAAGAGATGCCCCCTTCTTTCTTCTGTAATGACCCAGAGACAAGTGTTTTGGAGACAACAAAATTTTTTTCTCAAGAACTGACATGGATGAAATAATTTTTTATTGATCAAATCAAAACATTTAAATATGAGAAGGAAAAAAAGAATTTTTTTCCTTTATAATAATCAAATTATCTTGAACTATTTCGATTTCCAGAAAAAATCTTGGGAGGAGGGTGCATATGTTCTTTTGCACCCTTTCTGGGTACGCCACCGTATAGAACACAAGAAAAGCTTAGATACTTATTTATACGAAACGAATATGAAACCTACTAGAAATTATGTACACAGGTAAGCTCTAAGAATAAGGTGCCGAAATGCTGTAAGCCGTATATTTCCGAGTTAGAGTCGATAATGTTTTGAACTTTTTTCAAGCTAAATTACGGGAGTTGGCTAAAAACGTAGGTACTTTTCTTTTTCCACGCCCAAGCGATAAATCTCCAAATACAGCCCGTTTTTATTTCTTTAATTTATGTATCTTAAGTATAGGAGGAAAATAATTAACTATAAGTATGAAATGATCATTATTTTTTCATAAAAATATGTTGTTTTTTTTTATTTTCGAAATTATTTTTATTACTGGTTTGATATACCAATGCCAAAATGAAAAAATAGGGCTACAGATATATGTCTATCTTCGTTGACAAGTGGAGTTTTACTATGCAGTGATTTGATTAAAAAACATTCCATCTGTTATGCATGGTAACATAGTTAGCGGATTCGTGGCCAGAGTTATTTTCGTTCTCATGAATTCAAGCCCTGATGCCTCTAAAAATCTGCGTTGTATCAGAGCTGTTTCATGTTAAATCTGGTCGAGGTCCCGAGTCCCTCCGTTGGCGTGGTGGGAAAATTTAGAGAGGGAGGTGCCAGCTTAGATATCATCCTCGTCACTTGATTGAAGCTAAAAATTACGAAGTCCGTGTTGAAAATAAGTTATTTGAATACCACAGAAATAAAGGAGACGGCGTGTCTCATGTAAAGTATGAGAGCAAATGGGATCACGAGAAAGATATTCAGATTATATTTTAGTTCTTGACAGCGAAAGGCGGGTTTTTCATGCCTCAGCTGTAATTTGTTTTCCTGGTCGATAAATCGGGATAATGATCGTATGGGCTGTTTGGAGGTCCGATATAGTAATAAATAATTTGTAAATAGTAGTTTATGTGCATAACTGGCGGGTAGAAATTACAATTAAATATAATAGAAAGACATCTCTCTCTCTCTCCCTCTTCTTGAAACTTAGGATTAATATTCACTCAATCCTTCACCAATAGCGTGGCCGTGGTAACCTAGTGGTCATGGTCGCGAACTCTCGGCTGGCAGTTTTCGTTAAGTCCAGGGTTCGAACCTTGATGAATTGAACCACTCTCTCCATGTAGCCGAGTGGTGTAGTGTGGAAGTTTTGAGAGGGAGGTGCGTCCTCGAGGTTCGTCGCCAGTAGCCCTCATGTTCCTTCTATAGCAATGTTAATCAAACCAATCAATCAATCAATCGTCTCCAATAGCTCTTGTGTTGCCTCTCAATGCGACGTTAATAAACAATTAAAACAACATTTAATTGCTTGCCAACAACAACAACAACTTCGAGATATGTTCGAACATTACAAAAATGGTGTCCCCACCCACCCATTTCGGCTTATTTATTGGATATGGATTCGGACATTTATTGGATATGCTCTTATTAATTGGAATCGGCTTATATTCGTAAATCTTTAATATTTTCTATGTTTTCGAATATGATATATTAAGCAAGTTATCCCCATCCCCGGTTCTTCGTTAAGATTTTCTTTATTTGATGTAAAAGGTCAAGACTGAAACTCTAATTTGAAAAGAGAACGCTTCAATATTTATATAAATAAATTTGATTATAATACTAAAAATTCTCATTTATCGTATTGCGTTCTTGAAATTTAGAAACTCAAACAAAATTCTCATTGGGAATTTTAACCTATTAAGCTAAAAATATTTTCTTCTTCATGTGTGATAGGTGAAGTCGGAACATGATATTGATGTTAAAGCATCTTTCGATTTGAGCAATAATTCTAAATTTAATTCTTATTCTTCGATATTGGGTGACAAAGTAGTTTCATTATCTATTTTTAATAAATTTTAATGGAATTCTAAATCTGAAAGAGATTTTGAAATATAGATTTATTGCATATATATATGGAATGTTTCATATATGCAATAAAATATTCTACGAGATCTTTTAACATATTTTCCAATATCTATAAAACTAATTATAGTTTAAAGAAATCATTTCTATGCATATTTAAATGAATAGAAATTTTTAAATTGATTATTGACATTTCTGCCATTTCTATCTGGGTCAATTCTGTCTTTTAAATTTTTTTCCATACTAGGTATCTCTTACTTTACCCCATTTCTTAAAATTTTTCTTTAGGTTTATTGTACCTTATATTTCTTTCAGCCAAAGAAAAATAAAGTTAATTTCGTTGCATGAATTTTATGTTTATGAATGACACAAGCAATATTGTTTCTACTATTATACAAAAGAATTTTACCTCAATTTTACAAATTTATTGAATTAAAAATTGCAGATATTTATTTAATTCATTTTATTAATTAACATTTCTATTTCAATAAGATATAAAGACCTATTAATTTTCTTACTCAAGCTAGCTTAAAAATATATCTCATCAAATAATTTGAATGTTGGCATGAAATTTTTAATTCTTACCTGTGTTAAGAATTAAATTTTTAAATTCTTAACTGATATTGGACATATATTTTTAATCAGTAATAATACATCTATATTATTGTAATTATTACAAATCGTCGATCAGTAAAACAATAATTTTAATTCATGAATAGATTCACTGTTCCCTTGTTCTTATTAGAATTTGATGGAGGTGACCTCAAATTTACCAAACCTAAAACTATCATGCAGAGTAATAGAGACAGCTACAAGTTAACAGCCAGGCTTGATTGTAAAGCAATGCTTTCATGTGATCACATTCGATTTTTAAAATTATTCTTATACCCTAAAGTTACATGTATTCTCTCTGTAATGCACAAGTTTTCTTTATTTACAGGTGTCGTTACTGCGTCGAGAACTAAAAAAAATTTGGCGACCCATGTGACGAGATAAGGTTGAAGCAACGTGGCGACAATGCACTCGATTTTGGATCTTGCGACTTTCGTCTCTTCCTAAAAAGAAAAGAACCCCTTAATTGGTATCACCTTCGTTATAGTGGCAAACGGAGAGCTTTCATTTTAGCCTGGTGTCGGCAGCAACTACCGTAATTCTCCGACAGATTTATCGGACTAGTCACACGCTGAAGCAAGCGGGAGGGAAGAGATGGAGACCATGTCGAACTATGAATAATGCGTTACATAGATGTACATATAACCTTCAGGTCCAACAACAGTTGAGAAAAATAAATGACAAATAAAAACATTATGGTCACAGAAGCATTTTTTTTTAAACACGCATCGCATATTAATGTGAAAAATATGTATTCTTGAGTACGTTCTGGAATAGAATAACCCCCTCCCCTCACTCATATAGGGAAAAACAGGGAGTCTTCGTATTGTCGGTTTTGAAATTAGTTTCGAATTTATTATTATTATTATTATTATTTTGTAATTTATCGTATGACTTTAAATATTTTTCCGTTTAGCAATATATCTATGATAAACTTTTAAACTTGAAATGCGTCAGGAATGAAAAAAATTATTAGTAGATTTAAAATAATTTGAAATTGAACAGATTAAAAAATTTTAATGAAATTTTTGATACTGGTAATTCTCTTTGCAACAGTTTTGCTAATACAATGAAATTATTCCTTCGAGCTCTTAACAAGGTTCAACGATACAAAATGATCTTAATAAAAGCCTTTTTAATGTAAAAATTATCTGAAAAAATACAAATTTTCAGGCACTTTGACTTTAAAAAAATTGTGTTTTCTTATGATCAATTTCTCAGAGCAGACTTCACACAGATATATAGCTATATATATATATATATATATATATATATATATCTATATCTATTTTATATATAGAGAGAGAGAGAGAGAGAGAGAGAGAGGATTTTAATCAATATTCTTCCTTAATATCAAAAACAGTTAACAATTTTTATACAGTTGTTTTTAAACCAAATAAGTACTTCTCAGAGTAGTTGATATCTTGGCTAGTAAATGCAAAATGAGGTTCATTTTTAGAAACGGTTCGTGGTTGTCGCCTAATGCATTGATTCAATCTTTTTCAATATAAACAAGTAAGGAAATCAGTCAGATACATATTCAGCGACTGTAATTTATACCAATTAAAATTAAATAGCATTGGATCATATGGGAACAATTTCGTCCAATCCGTATTTATGAAGGACATCCATTTAATATATTTTATTTTATGCGCTAAATTATTATTACAGATTATTTGAAAATTGGCGAACTAAACTTGAAGCAGCTATGAACTATGCATAAATTGTTATTTTTATTTGGGTAATAAAAAATAACACATAAATTTGATTATAAGGTTTTTGTTAACTGTTTCATGGGTTCTCGAGCGCATTTTCCCTTTCTTTACTGCAATGTTTGTTTTAAGAATCTCGCCTTGTTAAAGAATCATAATACGGGGAAATGAATTTTACTATATAAGAAGAGCAGTGAATAAGAGATAAGGATATAGGAGAATTAGAGAGATTCATAGGAACACTATATTGGCTTGAACAATTGTGAAGTAATATACTAACTGTGTACACTTGACTCGAATTCCATCACCAGGATCCAAATATTTGAATTCTAATTATATAAGTAACTCAAAATAGTTAGAGTTCTTCACTATAGTATTTAGATAAAGACATGATTAGTTAAACGCTCCAAATTATTAATTTATTTTGATTTTGCTAATTCAAAATTTAAATAAAAAGTTAAAAGATTTTTTTTGTGGGGGGGAAGGCAGATATTTTCATTGCTTCACTATATCTCAATCATAAAGAAAACAATTTGTTACAGTTGTACATGAAAGGTCTTCGAATCTCAAATATCACAGATCAATTACTTTATATTGTTTCTTCTTTTAACCATAAGGGGTTGCATATTACACCGAAATACGTTCTTATTGCGATTAAAACGTCTTATAAACTAGCCTTATTTTATGAATTTCAGTAATTGTAGTCGATTAATGGAATAATTTAAATATTTAAGCGTACACGACAGCATATATAGTATTATTCAAACTACTAAGAAAAATTTAATTGCTTCCTATAGGGATGCACTATGTCTGCTAAAAGTCACATCTTTATTAACTTATAACTGAAATGCGTTTTCTACAGAAATTTTAGATAGTGTTTTGAAGTAATCATCTCACGAAATAAAACTATCCATCTAAATTTGTTTGAGCAATAAGAAAAACGTGCTGAGCTTTTTTCCTATCTATTACATGTTTCGCTATTATGTAATTAAGTATGTGATTGTATTTCGTGTAAAATTATTCTTGAAGAACGGATAAAATTAACGATGGATATTCTAGCTGGTTGATAAATTAGAGGGAGATTTTCTTTTCATATATGTAGTGTGTGTTTTCCGAGAAACAGTAACATCCATCATTATCTAATTTTCCCCATATCAATAATTTCAACATTATGAATTGACAAATTGCTTTTAATTCACACTTTCCTAAACATTATAAAGTTCTACAAAGGGGATTAAATTTCTTTTGAGCGAAAAAAACTGACGAAAATAACTGTCGTTTATTTTAGAATAACCAATCTGGCAGTAGAGAGTGCAATTTTTGTTTTCAAAAGTCTATCCACTCAAAATCCGAGTCTCGTATATCAGCTGCAATGAAATTTTTTTCCTGTAACGAGCTTTCAAAAAACTGATACAACTGCAATTGTATGGATGGCAGCCAAGAAAGATTTTTGAGTGCGAAGAGGACAAGTTATAGAGTAAAAAGCACATTGAAAGTGATGACGATATGAATCTAAACATTCCAATACGGAAAAAGGACATGAATATTTATTGATATGGTTTTTTTTTTTTTTTTTTTTTTTTTGGTTAAGATAATATTCGGGTTGATAATAAACTGGCATCAAAGGGGGAAATGAAGAAAAGCTTCGACATGGGAAGAAATACACTTGGTAACAGAATTTATAGATATTATTTCAAGTATCATTGAAATTGTCAATATTGTCTATTGTTTTTATCACAATGCTTAGAACTGAAGGAAGATTCCAGTTTTGGTTTTGTTTCAATATCTTGCTCCAATATGTTGCTGCTTTCCAATATATTGTTATTGCAAACTGCAACTTTGTTCATGGCTTTTTCATCAACCAAATAAGAAACAAGATGATTGCCATCATTATTCAGTTTGTATTAGGTATTTGGTTAATGAGAGAGGGCCATAATGCTTCGAAAAGGCTGAGTGCCGCATTAGATATGCCATGCTTATCAAAGTCAGGTTTTAGGAACTGTGAAAAGTTGTTAAAAGTTGTTTCAACCGCCGCACAGAATTCCATGAGCACTGCGGCTTCTGAAATAAAAGAGTTGAATGATCAGGAGGAGGATTTCACAAATGCTGCGGTGTATCTTATGATGGTACTTAGCATCGTCGCCACACGTTATTAACTGAGTGAATAGCAGCATAATCCAATGATTCAGATAAAGTTGTAGATATAGAAACTATATCACTGAATTGTTGGATATGTAGTTAAAACAAAAGATCCGTGATCATATTTGCTTACCAAATCCATCTGGGTCACCATCAAGCATGGAATCTGTTTGTGTATATCGTATCTTCGAATGCTCTTGCCCTTTGAGACAGCTGAAGTATTCGTCCTTTTATGGTGACGATGACTCACAAGGTTACTCGGCATTGAAAGACATATATGTAGAATTTTTCAGCTAATTATTAAAGTATCAATAGTATTTTCAAATGTACTGTAAAAACAGTTCCTCAGTTACTCGATAGAGGGCACCACGAATCAGCGTCATGTGATAGCTCATGCAGCACCTCCTATTCCTGAACAAAACTGAGAGACGTTTAGTTCTCTCTCTTCTCCTCTGCTCTTCACCCGATGAAGCTGAACTCCGAACGCCAGCGCGCGTTTCAACGCCCATCTCCGATATGGGAAGAAACTGGATAGCCATCTTTTTCCGAAGAATTAGTTATTTTAATAGAAATAATCTGTATATATCAGTTATGTAAATATTACCACTTCATCTCGTCTACTTAAGAATAAAAGTAGTGAACGAACTTCAAGCCTCCTCATTGAATTAGTAAATAGTACGAAGTCATCATAGAACCCGGTAATGAAATTTCTCTCCTAGCCAACCATACCTTTGCTTAAGAACCAACCAGTAGAGAGTCGGGATGTACAATCCCCCCCCCCTCGTTCTACATATATGGTAAAAATAGTGTCATCAAATATGAATGCATTGGGTACATTCAAAATAGAGTCGGAACCCTCCTTCACAAACTAAAATCAAGTGGGAAGGGATTAGGTGCAAAAGAAAAACTTACCAATAAATTTATTGATGAACTGCAAAATTATCATGCAATTGCTATTAGAAGTAATGCTGTTGATTTTCCCAGAATACAAATTGCTGTGATAGAAACATTTTATCACAGCTATTCAGTAATAGATCAGAAAATACAGTGCCCAAAAAGACAGTTTATTTGGTGTAAATATCAACGTGTTATTGCTTGCGAAACAAAGGTAAATGAAAAAGCCCTAAAATCATTGTTAATTCTATTAAATCTACATAATTTGATATATATGATAAAAATTGGTTTAAAAAATGTCTCCGTGACAAAACACAAAATTCCTATGAATATTTCAATAGTTACTTGAATAATCCCGAAAGATGTCTTTATCGACCATGAAACATTTGCTCTGGGGACGTATACATTTTAATGATGGTTATAAGGGAGTGATAAAAATATTACTTATATTAGATGTGATTTCTGGGCAATATACTGTTGACGTATTTAAAAACTTTTTTGTTATTTGTGTTGCTGACTCCAAAGGCGACACTACAATCAACAAGTGGTCAGAGAAAAAAAATTAGAGCTGCAAAAAAATCAAATTTTAAAATAAAAAAGAGAAAGTAGAAAGTGTGGTACATTAAAGTGGAGGATTTTGAATTTATTTGGTATGTATATCTTTGTTCTAAATACGAGGTTTAACATTAAATCTATTTTCCGAGGAATCGAAATTTTAAAACAGTTGATACTTTTGAAAGTGATAACTCAAAGGTTTTTCTTACAAATTTATACATAATTTTTTCGATAGAAATATTTTTCGTATTATTCTAGTAAGCTTGGATAAGGATTTTTGCAATGTATGATTTAAAAGATAACTTATTCTCATTTTAATGTATAAGAATGGTGAAATGTTTTAAAAAATATCTTTTGTTACTTCGCTCACAATAACTCTGCAAATATCGTAAATTGTTTTAAAAAATATAATTCAAGCTTTGTGTAGATGTCATATCTATACATATGCCATATAATAATCTTATTAAAGAGTTTTTCATGAAAAGAGAACATTTTGCAAACATGCTATCTTTTCCTTGTTTTATGCTATAAAATTGCATTGAACACTTTTTTTTTATTGTAATAAAATTTTTAAAACAATTTTTTAATGTATACTCTAATTCAAAAGTCACTAAATATAAAAAACAATTATTTATTTATACGTTTTTTTTTTAAATCAAGGCTCCAATAGTAATCAATTACCTTAAAACTTAAATACAATGACAGTACGAATTTAATTGGAAACAAATCAACGCAGTGCATTAGAGAATATGCAAGTTAGTTCCTTTCTTTAATATGCCTATTTTGGACATATATTCTGTCATTGTTTAATTTGAAAGATAGAATGATATTCCAGAGAATAAAACTACACAAACTACTTGTATGTGGAAATGTGTAAGCTATTACCGCTCTCTCTGAGCTTTACATCACACTACTCGAGGACTATGAGACTCAATTCCTCTTAACATGCAATAGCCTCCATGATTCTGCACAATGAGTCATTAATGCAATACGCATTTGATCACAAGACTGGACAAGTCCATTGGTGGCCACACACGCATACTCATGAGCATTCGGTGGCTACTGCGCCAAATGATGCCGCAAATATGCGGTGTTAGTGTTTTTATAGTTTCTCTCTCTCTCTCTCTCTAATCTTCCAAAGAAGAAATTATGAATGTATTTCATATAAAAGTCGTGTCAATCAGCTATTTTGTTCCCCAGACCAGGACCTAATCTTTTAGCTACATGTTAATATTTCACGTGGGATGTTTTTGTTCGGCTTATTGATTTTATATATTTTTCCATAAGCTACAAGAAGAAGCAATAGTCGAGGGATGTACAACGAAAATTGAGGGACAGTGTGTCACGACATGTGAACCCCCTAAGTCCTTGGCCTTCACTGAAGGGTTCTTAGCTTATTTGTCTGATGGGTAGAGGACACCTCCACTGCTAGGGGCAGTATATCCTCCTCAATCCTGGCGTCGCCTGTAGGAGACACTAAACAACACTTTCAAAAAATCCCGCCAAGTTAAATAAAAGGTGTCATTAGTACCCAAAATAAGTTAGTTTTCTTGTTAGTAGATGATAATACGGAAATAAATTATTTTAGGGAACATTTTTTATTCGTAGCTTATTTATAGTATAATGAAAATGGTGTTTTTCGAAAAAAAGAAAATTGCAAGCTTGCACATCTCTAAGTGTTCATATTTTTTATTATTTGTATAATAGAAAATTATTAAACATACTGTTGAATCCCTTGAACTTGCTGTTTTATATATAACAATAATATAATAATTAAATTTCACTCATATTTTCCCACTTCTGATTTAGAACGCTGCTATTTCAGGGTCGCCTGTAGAAGACATTGGGTCAATGGCTATCCAAATCACTCGATTTGAAACTATAATTATGGCATATATTTCAGCTTCGAATGATATTCTATAATTGTTAACTGAATTCATCTAATGTAGGTATTTAAAAGACACATGAAAGAATCTATTTCTGTTAGAAAATGAAATAAAACTGCTCTTAGTGATCACTGTAATTACGTCTAATTTAAAATTTCCCAGAATTCGAATGTATTGGGCAGAAAAAAAAAACTATAACTCTCGTACTCGCAGACAACATTTCTTAAAAATAACGAATTTTCAATAAGAAACAACTTAAAATTGAAAAATTATTTAATAGTATAAGATGAAGAGAGACAGAAAAAAACGAATGATAAATTTTGGAAAATCAGGACTCTTTTGCAAACAGTTCGGACAGGAATATTTTATGATTCAAATTTGCATTATGCTCACTTTACAATATGCTAATTATTATAAACTACTCATTAAATTAAAATTAATGAAAGATTTTAAATTAACATGATGATGTCACTTTGTCCCAATGATTACAAAAACAAATCATTCTAAAATTTATGGTTCAAAGTTGACTTTGGGTCTGAGGAGGATATATACAGTTAATATAATAAGAGATAAAAGTATGATAATAATCATATGAAAGTCAGAAATTAAATTCTTAATAAATTTCAATAACATAAAAACAGTCTGTGCCCCCTTTTTCTCGCAATTGTCGAGTTCCATGGTTAAAAAACTACGGGATAGGTGAACCGTGGGTTAAAGTATTATTATGAGTTAAGAGAAACAATTTTAAGAAATTAAACACAGACATTTATCAAAATTGTTTTCCATTGTCCTGGGCCTTTTCCTGGCTATTCCTTTAGCATTATCAAAGTTATCAAGGAAATGACTTAGTTTATCTTCATTTCTCAATCATCCAAGCGCTATAGTAGATTAAGTTATCTGGCAATTTCTATTCGTCTTTCCCCTTTTCGAATTCGAACGTTCATTTTTCTAGATCACGTATAAAGCTTTTTGTTGACTTATACACTCTTTCTACAATATTTTTAGCTCTTACGGAAATCAATTATACAAGAAAAATTTCTTCAAAGCTCTTAAAATCTGACTAATATAAATGATTGAATGGGCAGCTTATCTCACTCAAAGCGAGTTCTTGAAAAAATAATCTCTATTTAAAAAAATAACAATTTAAATTGGAACTCTTCACTTTCCGAAAAATGGCGATTCGGATGTGTAAAAATGAAAGAAAGAAGGTACTGAGAGATGTCTGCTCTTAACAAGAAGTTACGACGTCATCGGAACAAAAGATTAATCAGAATTTCATAAAAATAAAAATTATTAGCTACAATATCTAGGAGAGATATTACAAGCGATTGCTTATCGAGGGAACCATAGTAAAACCACGTGTAAAACAGACTAGAGTGGATCCTGTTAAACCGCGTATTAGCAGGATCCAGCTTTATATCTCCACACGGCAACAGCTAAAGAAGTATTAGGAAGAGACTGGTTAATATTATAAGACAATTATTTGTTCAGAAATGTTTTGCACATCTTAATATTTTGTGAAAGGGAGAAATGATACAAGAGAGGTAGTTACATAAACAAATACTCATTCTAATAAAATTAAAAAGTTTTATGCAAAGTTTTGTTAAGAGCAGATTTCGTAATCTAAGGTGCACTTTTCTTATAATTATTCTAAATTATTCAATTAAATATAAGAATTACTGTAAAAGATGAAATTTCGAGAAATGGACAATAGTAAACTTTTCTGATATTAAAATTACAGGGAACAATATATTATTAAATTGAATACATTTAAGCTACATGTAGCTAAAATTAAAGCAAACGGTAAATTATTAAATTGAATATATTAAAGCAAGATGTAATTAAAATTGAAGCAAACGATAACAATTTGAAAAATGATCTGGTACGCCAAAAGTGATCCACCTAAAACAATAACCCCTTAGTGACTAAAAAAAAATGGCTGCCTCTCTGCTGTCTTAAAATTCTGAATAATGTTATTTATTTTCAGTCATATTTTGTTTCCAGTTTACATATGAATTAAGGTAATATATACATCGATAAGTAAATAAAATACTTAATTTTTATTTTTGTTTCACTTCAATCCAATAAAAAATCGGGGAAAATTTAAAAAACATATTTTTGAAAATTTAGTTCATTAGTGTTGAAAGCAGGTATCTGACTTACGTTGCATATATTTTATTTGACGTATTTTTGAAAATTAGTTTCGTTACTGGAGAAAGCAGACATCAAAAATATACGCAGATAAAAGATAAATGTTTGAAAAGAGGTCAGTTACGACAATTTTGGGTTAACTAAAACAATAGCTCCTTGGGTGACTGATACAAATGTAACATTAAAGTTTTGTAATTACACACATAAAACAAAAATTCTAAAATCTAAAAAAACAGCAAGAAAATACTACACCAAAAATTAAATAAATCATCAAATGCTTGTATATCGTAAGAGAGGGGGAAAAAACCAGCGAGATTAATTCCGTTTATTACCCCTTAAGATTGTGATTTAAAACTTTTGGAATTGAATCCAATTACAGAGGGATAATAGGGAAAATTCGCCATCCATATTTAGGGAAATTATTCCCCTCCGGGAAAAGTTCCGAATAAAATCAGTCACACATCAAAAGAAACAGGCAAATCAATTCTTAGAGAAAATAAAAGAATCGCCGTGCTTTAATTAAGGCATTCACGCGGAACCAAATTCTGTTTAAGAACTACTTACTCGACGAACTCTTGTAAACAAAGACTTGATAATTTTTATCCAATACGCCCAATGGCATCTAGCTTTTTTCAAAACAAATTATCCACACTTGAATCTCCCATTGGATGTTTTCTCTATTTGGTTTCCTTCAACAAAAATACCAATGTGGGAGCGCACATTTTTCAGAAAGCCTTGACAAAAGCAGATGGAAGATTTCTTTTTCAAAAGCCTAATTATATCGGGAGACGTAAGAATTTCTGTCGTTTTTTTTCACCCGACAAATTAGCAGAATCTGCTGCTCATTTACGCATAACAATTCAACTTTTGCTTGTTTATTTAACGAAATGGTTTTTAAAATAGATACTATTATTTTAAATAATTTTTTATAGCATTGTATTCTGTTTACATGGTAATTCTTAGTTAAAGTCAAGAAAATATTATTTGTTTACATCGACTATTTCTTTTGTTAAGTGGAAGGTTCTGTTACTAGAGGGGAATTTAGGATAACAGCTTTTGCGGCTTCCTACCTCAGAAAACCTGTCAATCAATCAATTTAGAAGGAAATCTCTTTGACTTTGTCACATAATTTTATGATTCATAATTTTTGCGATAAAAATAAAATACGACGAACTTATTGAATTCAAAAAGAAAATACTTTGTTTCAAATTTATCATTATTCTGTAATTCAATGTACTGAAAATTAATCTCTATTGTTTCTTTTTTAGATTTTAGAATGAACCCTTCTAACTAATATTTCTGCTCCACCTAAGGGTTTGCTAAAGACAGTTAAAACGCCTCGTAGATTCGGAGTTCGGTCAGATGACAATGTCGACATTTGAACTGGCACCCCATTCTTCAAACCTACGCTCCACCAACTCTAAATCTTGAGTTCCGACCGTTTAACGTGCATCAGATCTACTACAAAGACGGTCTTCAAAGGAGTCAGGATTCAATTTTTTGATTAGATTGCAACATCACCTACGTTACAACATTGATCTACGTATCAACCACTATCGTTTTGAGCAGTATTGAGAACGTTATATCCAAGAAAAAAGTTTGCTCATCTTATTTGTCATCGAGAAGAAATGATGCCAGATCACGTTAATAGCCAATTGTTAATTATATACAGTGATACCTAAAATTTTAAAAAAATTAACTTAATACACATTTTTAGAAGTTGGCTAAACTTGGAATGGCATTTTATCGATGTAATTATATTAATAAAATTAGGAAGCGTGAATGAAAATCACTTCCATACTAAAACTTTTTTATCTATCTCCAATTTTTATTTTTCTTGTTGACATGAAAGCTAAGAATCCTCTTTTTTAACGCAGTAATAATTTTTGACAAAGTTCCACCCACTTTCGAAGCACTTGTTCCAAAGCGTGACTAGTAGGGCAAACCCGTCGGAGATGAATTCCGTTGGCTGTTGTCGATAGTAGATTTTAATGGTCAGCGAGAATAGGAGGTAATCGCAATGTTGAAAGGTTGGGTGCAAAAAGCCTCGCTCCTTCAGCCTCATCTCCCCGTGATTCCCCATCTTCTTCGGTTTTCACCACACCAACGACACCTGGTGACAAAGAAAACAAATGCATATAGCATTCAAATACAAAAAGAATCTGGAAAATCAGGTTCACAAATAAAGTTATAGCTTCAGAGGTCTTACTTGTCAATCAAAGCACTTATGATTTTAGATCTTAAAACTGTCTTGTCTTTGTGATAATGAAAATGGATAAATGATCTCGATTCCTGATTTAGAGTGCCCAGAGTCAAGGTTACCTTCACTTAATGTGAAAGAATGGGATCTAAACTTGGAACTTATGTTCAGATAAAAGAATTATATGTAGCATTAATATTACATTCATTCTTCATTAACTTATGGAAAGCATCTCATTTCTTCCTCATTACTCATTTTTGATAGAATAAGAATATTTTTTTTTCTAACATAAAATGGTTTCCGTATATTTCATCTTCTATTCTGTAATCTAAATAGATTATGTACTTTACTTTACTGAAGTGAAAATAGACGTATTTATAAAATATGTCTAAATTGGGAAAACGTAATGTAATAAATGAGAAAGATGAATTAAAAAAAACACAAACAACATTTTTTTATACATTGAAACTTTTTTTTTCTGTCTATCCAAAAAACATGTTCCAAGTTTGCATCACGCTCTACAATAGTAAGGCCGAATATCTTGAATTCTGGAATAAAAAAGCGCAAATCGAAGTACACTCAATAACCAAAAAAAAAAAAAAAAAAAAAAAAAAAAAACGAACCAAGAAGGAGTTGTTCGATGGAGACAAAAATTGGCGGATAGGAAAATTATGAATAGAATAAAAATTGATTAAAATTTCAGAAAAATTGAACGATTTATTTCAGAGTTACACACTTACAAAATAACGAGCTCAATAAGGTGCTGACCCACCTCTAACCTGGATGCAAGCTGCCACACGATATGGCATAGAGTGATATATCTCCCTGATGGTCTCCTGTGGCATTCCTTGCCAAATTTGCTCCAATTGTTCGGGCATCAACATCCCCTGGTAGATGCAGTCACCTTCCCATCATATATCAGACATGCTCGATTGGAAAGAGATCTGGTTGGCCAAGGAAGAGTTTGCCAAGCTGTAAGACAGTTCATAGCAACACGTGCCGTATGTGGTTTGGCATTATCTTGCTGAAAAATAAGGCCAGGGTACTGCAAAAGGAACGGTACCAAAACAGGTCTCAGAATGTCGCCAACGCACCACTGTGCTGTAAGTGTGCCTCTAATGACGACCCAACTGGTCCAGCTATCAAGGGAAATGGCACCCCAGACCTTAACTTCTGGTTTAGGGCCTGTGTGGCGTGCAATAGTGAAAGCAGGATCGGCACGTTGCCTGGGCATCTCCAGACACGTCTTCGATGATCGTCAGAATACAGTTGGAAGCGGGATTCGTCGCTAAACACCATACGTCCCCAGTCCCTCATTCCAACCTGATTGAGACAAGCACCACTGTAATCTGGCTCGACAGTGTGCAGGCGGGAGGGGCAGGTGACGTAGCTGTCTTCTCGATCTGCTGTGGCCCTGGGTCGACCACTGCTATCAGCTGAAATCTACCGTTGTCCACCCATTCTTGCCAGCATCTTCTAATCGCCGCATCGCTTCGACCCGTATGACGAGCGATTCTCCGATTTGCCCAACCTGCCTCTTTCAATCCAATGATACGACCTCTTTCAGACTCTGACAGTTGCTCGTAATGAGCTCGAATCCTGCGGCAAGGCATTTTTTCAGTCGTTGAAAGGTATCCTAAACCGCAATGCAACAGAAAATTTAGCCATCCGATTGAGAATCGCTTCTTATATGCACCTACTGAGTGCACAGTTCCGATGCGCTGTAGCTCTCACTATTCATTCATTGGACACCAAATTTTAATCATTTGCATGTTCAGTCTAAATGTCTTTGCATACGAAATTTCATTACAATCGGGCAACTCCTTCTTGGTGCGTTGTTTTCTTTTTTTTTTTTTAGAGTGTAGTTTCAGGAATCATTCAAATCTCATTTATTTTTTCTGTTGATTCAGATTTCTTATAATTTTTTTCAGAATATTTATTTTATTAATTTTAGATTTTGTAGTTTTCAGGTCGAATTCTTTTTTTAAAAAATTGAATCTGAAATTATGAAAGTATTTTATAGCCCCTCCCCCCCAATCAAACTTCAGTACAATGCATGTTTGTATTAAAAATAGATAACATTTCAAAATTATGAAGCAATCAGATTTCAATAACTGAAAACACATAAATTAACATAACATTTTCATACACAAGCACTTCATTCTTTATCTACATCTTCATTTAAAAACAATTTGGACATTAACAGCAATAATCAGTAACAAATTTAAGGTGAATATATATGTTTAATAATGTAATATAAATATAATGTCCTAATTAAGAATAAAAAGCTTGTTAAATTTAATGCTTTAGGAGTATATAATAAGCAATTTCTTTAATTAAATTGTCTCGAGATTGCAACTCAGAAATATATACAAAGAAGATTTTTACTTTCCTGTTAATTTTTTTAATCGTTTAAAGTCACGAAACTTAGTTTAGAACTTCTGAAAATCTTTATATTCAAAATTTTTGTAATTCGCTTAGGCAGCACTATGAAATTTTAAAATCCTGAAGATAATTTGATTCAATTTTTTCTTTTTGTCATTGTTCGATATTTTTTTTTATTTCGTTTTTATTCTTTCTACTATTTCTTATCCGTGAAATCTAATACATGTGCATTATGTGGTTAGATTTTTTTTTTCTTATCAAATAAAAACTCTGATCTTAAATTCATTATTCTTTCTTTAGTAAAAAGAGCCCCAATTGTTCATAATCACCTGAAAAATGTGAAAGGGGAATGGAGTCAAAAAGTATGGAAAGCTATCAAAGAAAATTATAATTTTTACATTCGTTATATTATTTATTAAAAATTATATAATATCCTATAAGTCAATTTTGTATAAACAATGTATATATTGTGTTAAGCATATACTCGAGAACTAATTGATACCTGTCGACGGAGAAATTCCTTTTGGCACACAAATAAAAACAAGCATTGAAATTGACTTTGTTAATTTCTTTTTATCACGTGCAAACATTTTTTTCTGTTAAGTTCTCGAAAAAATAGAATTATTCAAAATGAACATTAATTAGCGTAAAGTAAGCGTACTTCCGAGTCCCGGGCTTCACAGAAGCAATATCGGTCAAGAAAAGAAAATACCTCCTTCAAGTTCCTGTTGCATTTTTGTTTTCATGCGCAAAGCATTCTAAAGGGCAAAAACGATGCTAATGTGAAGAATAAAAATTCTGCCATAAAAATCAATTACTAAATTCAATGTTAAAATAAGAGCAAACGATAAATTATGAAATTAGACAGTAGTATTCTGTTTGTAAGTTAAAACAAAAGCAAATGGTAAGATATTAAATTAAATATACCTAAGCAATGTAAATTAAATATACCTTAGCAATGTAAGGTATAAGCCTACTCAAAAATCACCATCATCGTGAACATTTTCGAGAATTTCTTTATTACTTTTTATTAAAGCCCACATATTTACGATCTCAAAAATGGTTTGCACTTGTTTCTAGGGTAGTTAGTTAATGCATTAATGTAAGTATATATATATATATATATATATATATATATATTATAAGAAACAATAAAATCTTTATTTGCATTTTCTGGAAAACTGCGATTTTAATTTTTTTTATGACGAAAAATCTCATTTCTTAAAAAGTACTTCGTATATTCAAATGAAATTTTACCACAATGCTCTGTACATCTTTAGGTATAATGTGAAGCTTAAAAATAGCTTTTAAGTAAATAACGATTTATTTTGGAGCTATTTTTATTTAAAAAAGTTATATTAACTGCGTTATTTTTCTTCACAACACAAATATATCTATGTTAAATATATTGTAGAAACAAAAAAAGAAATATATTTGTTAGAATTTGTTATATAAACCGTAGCGTAAATGTCAATTTTCACTAAATTTTAAACAAATATGGCCAAAATTGAAAAATAAAAAAAAAAAAAATGTCATTAAAGCGACTTTTGAATATACAATTTTATTGACCATTGTAACTAAAAACATAAGGGTTTCCCAAAACTTTACTTTTTTTTTTATAAAAAAAAGTTCTCAGAAAGCAGGCACATACCTTAAGCTAACTAAACGTATTTATCACAATCATAATTTATTATAATGTTGATCATTTGAACTTAACATTTCATATCCTTTATTTTATGACTACGCATTTTTGTTGATGTCATTTTCTTAAGACAGCAATATGTTCGCGTATGTTAATAAATAAATAAAAAAAAAAGTATATATGACTTACTTCCCATCATTTTTTTTTTTTTTTTTTTTTCAAATCTAAATGAGCTTTTAAGACTCCCGTCTATCCGCCATTTTGATTTCGGGGACGTAATGTTAATCCTATGGAGTTTCTACTTTAATTCTCACATCTTTACTATATGATCTACTATTTGAATGCAATAAAGTACATCTGAAAGAGCAAAAAATAATGAAGGCTTCTGTGGAGTTATTTTTTTCCTCCAATTTTTAAGAATATTTAAAATATTCTTTAAAGACCGGAAAACACAAAAACGAATAATTTAAATAAAAATATTTTTCAAAATCGGAGGAAAAAGTAATTAATTCCTTAGAAGCCTTCATTATTTTTTGCTCTTTCAGATGCACTTTATTGCATTCAAATAGTAGATCATATAGTAAAGATGTGAGATTTGAAGTCGAAATTCCGTAGGATTAACGTTACGTCCATGAAATCAAAATGGCGGGCAGATGGGAGCCGCAACTGCAACCAAATCATTTGACTGAAAGTTGTGGTTGCGATAGTGAGGTCTTGGTTTTGTTAATTATCATTATCAAAAGATGCTTTTCATAAGTATTATTCTTTTAGTATTGTAATTAAATTGTTTTTCTGCAGTAAAAAAACCCATGGTGCTAATAATTTAAAGTGCTCTGCATAAACATGCATTTTTTGGCTACGTCATTTTAGTTAAAATTCATTCCTTAGAAAAAGTAAAATGGTCATTAAAAAGGATTGTCTACCTGCATTTTTAGGATGTTCGATTGAAATAATTTTGAATATATCTAACAACGAATAAATTTACATGAGATAACCTACACTTTAATTTGAATGTATTTATGTAATTCAGTTTTATGATAAGTAATTAACGTAATTTGTGTTTTATTTACTTATAATTGTATAATATTTGCTTATGTACATGTTTTAGTAATATATTAAAATACAATTGTGAGGTATTTATTTAGTTAAGTTTGCCCGAGCCTAAGAAGTCCTACCAGGCAGTTCTCATCTCCGTTTATGTAGTCCTTGGGTCTGGGGTGTCAATTACTATATTTATTTACCTGAATAATAATTTTGTATGTAGTTGTAGTCTTTATAGAATTTTCTAACCTGAATTCAGATTTGGCGGCACATTGCAGATTTGGCGCTTACTAGCAACCAAAAAATTCCAAATAAGAAAGGGAAAAAAAATAGGGAAAAAAGAACAAAGAAAGCAAAATTTTATCGAGGATTATTCAGCATAAAATATTCGGCAATCTTATCATTTAATGTGCTTTTAAATTAACTGTTCTTAATATATATATATATATATTATTAAGTATTTAAAAAAAGATATATCATTGTTATTAATTTAAAAACAGCTTCTGTTGTTTAACAGTGTATATATAAAAAATGAATTTGATATTCATCTTGAAATGAATATGATCATATCATAAGGCAGATAAAATTAAAATTAATGACATCAAAGTATTTATGACAATGTTATACAAAACAAATATAATGAAAAATCCTTAAAACATGTAATGTTAGTTTTATTACTGTGTTTTTCAATTTTTTCAGAAATAGAGAAACTACCGTACAAAAGAGAAACATAACTGTCGAATTTACATTATAATATTTACTCTTCTAATATTTCAACGGGCGTTTGGTTTCTGTATCAGTCTTGTCAAAAATGTTTTTGATTTGTATACTCCAATTCAACTCAAACACCGTTTTAAAAGCTGGGTTAAAATACTTTTCCACATAGTCATTAATTAAAAAAAAACATATTTCGATATTTTTACGGAATTGATATACTCTCACATATTTTTTTTTTAAAAAAAAAAAGGTATTCACATTCTCAAAAAGTAAACATAAAAATTCTTAAGCGGCTGGACAATACTTCAAGACATTTTGATATGACAATGCTATTACAAGCTTTTCAAAAATATTCCAAAGTTGGCGGATATGAGCAACATTCTTTTCAAAAAAAAAATTTTTAACAATGCAGCATGAAACTCAGGATAACGCTCCCATATTAGTATTTTGAAATGGTTCCTTTTAAGTGAAAAATATGGAGCCATTTTTCAGTTGTCAATATTTTTTGATAATAATCAGTTAGATTACGTGCATTACACAATTTGTTCCACTCAAAGAAAATTTCACACAGGGCTTTTTTTCCGGCAAAAACTATTAATAATCTAAAATCGTGTTTAAAAAATCAATTTTTCATAACAATTCTCAGGTGTTCTCTTAAACAAAGAAACCCCATACAGCTGTAGCATAGCACAATAGTCAGCTTTGCCTGTAACTAAAAAATAAAAAGAACCACACACAAAAAAACTTCGTATTCTATCCTACACATGAGACGTACATCAATTTGGACATCTCAACCCGAGAAAGGGGAGGGGCTAAAACATCCAATTCCCCGAATCAGGTCTCTGATCCGTCCTTGAGTCACGTGTTTGAGAAATGAACCCGTAATAATCTGGCATCATCGATGAACTAATGACTAATTACACTTCAGAAGGCAAAAGTTATACTCCGTCAAATTAGAAACACGATCTGGAGAGAGAACGAATTCCTCAGTCCCCGAAAATAAAATAAAAAATAATAAAGGGAAAAAAAGCTAAATACTTTTTTCCTCGAGAGAAGAAAATAAAAAGATGAAGCATTTCGACCAATTCATCAAAACGCGGTACGCGGATCAGACCAAGAAAGCGTGTGTTCCATTTGGCCCCTTCTATCAAAAAGTGGGAGGTCATGGGATCATCAATTCTGAAAAAAAATGATCTATCAGAAGGCAAAACGTTCTTTTTTTCTGACCAATGAGACTGGATAGTAGTTAGGATCGTGCCAGGTGGGCAAGCCTGGGGTGGGGGTAAGGGTAATTCGAAACCCGAAATTAAGTCGGCTTCGTATCAGAAACTCTTGATGCATTCGACCAACCAAAACACAGCTATAGATATCGGAGGCTACCACATTGAGTTCTCGTTCTTCCACTTGTTGATTGTGAAAATCCCTATTCGTCCGAAATAAATTCCCTTTTCATCTGTGGAAGAGGATTCCCTTATCGATGGGTGCTTTGTGTTTCTGATCTTCACCAATTCTTAAAACTAAATATGAAAATGATAAAAGGCAATATTGGAAGCATAGTGAATAAAAAATCAATACATAGTTAGCTTAGGAATTTATACTCTTTTAACAAGTATTGATTTCCTTGCAAAATTATAAAAATATTTTAAAAAAATCTGCTCAGTTAAATGTTAAGTTAGAAAATTTACAAGTTTAATGAACAAACCCCCAACAATTACTGTTTAAACTATTATAATAGCTTACGTTTGAACTCCTTGTATACTTTTTGTGTGTGTATGTTAAGATGGCATATTTATATATAAAAAAAAACTATGGGGAAAGAACCAAATTTGATTGTTTATTGAAGAAATTTATTATTTTTGTTTATCGAAAATAGAAACGTCACTTTTTTTCCTGGAAAATGGCTAAGAAATTTTTGTTAATTACATACTTTAAACGAACAATATATAATGATATACCCAGCAGCAAAATTCGCAATAATTTCCATGTTATATCAAAATGCTGGCTACTTTTCAGTAGAGATTATTTTTAAAGACTTATATACGAATACAAATGTAGTATATTGCTCATTTATTTTTCATAGTACATTCATATTCTAAATTTTACACTACTTGTACTCAGAACACACTTAGAATAGCTATTGTGAGACAATTAAATTTTAAAATTTGATTTTAGATTTATACAATTATAAGAAGTAGTCTGCATTGCAATATTTTTAAAAGAACGTAATAAATAAATATATAACTTTTCCTTAAAAAGAAGAAACTTCTAATTCAAGGGAAAAAAATTCTATTACTTTCTAATTTTGTAAAATATTCTTGTTTAATGATAATCATGATAATCTTGCATCTTATATTATAATAATTACGTATAAATGCAGAGAATGTTTCAAGCTTTTTCTAAGCTAAATTATAGGGGTCGATTTTTATACGGATCCGCTAGTTAGCAAGAAACGTGGGCACTTTTTCGAAAGCCGCAAACAAGCGATAAATCGCCAAATATAACACTTTTTTTTGAAAATCTTTTTAGTTCATGTATCTTAAGTTTATGAAGAAAAAACCTCTAAATGAAACGATATTATTCTTTTTATGAAAATGAGTTACTATATTTTCGAAAATATTTATATTACCAGTTAGTCGAATCGTCGCCAAAACGAAAATTCTCATGCGAGAAATTTGCACTCGTCCAACGAAAACGTACCAAATCGCACACAGGAAAAAATAATAGAATGCCGTACTTTAAACTTCTGACTGACATTTTGTGTGATATATTGGAACGTTACAAGAAAATCTCCCCGTTTCGGCTTATAATAAGGGATTTGAACATTCCCCAGCCCTCCCCCCCCCCCCCCCCCGGCGGGGCGGGCTCGACTTATATACAGAAATTTATGGTATTTTTAGAATGTTTCTAAATCAATGGTTTCTTTGTATTTATTTGTTTTAAACTGATAAGTGGGGAAATTAAATGTTAAAATTACAATACTTTGTAAAAAGAACCATTGTCTTTTTAAGATTGTGTGTATTAAGATCATTATCCTTATTTAAAATAAATCAGTTTCTTTTCCCCCATAAATTTAGTATAAACGAGTTCTATATATTCAAATTATTCAATTTAATCATTTCTAATTTCATACAAACAAATCGAACACCAATAATTCTCACTATCAGTATGATATCGGATATTTTAAAAGCTCTCGTATTGTCAATCTATGAATTTATGATACAAAACACCGAACTTTAAAGTAATTATTTTTATTCTGATGATGAAAAGCACTTCTAACATGCTGCAGAAAATTTTTGAATTTATATTTGCTACAAATGTTGAATATGTCCACCCCTTTTTTGGAGGACGAAGAAGAAATCGTTTACACATATTTTGAGAGGCGCGTTTCAAGATGCTGGGATTGACAGTAATGGCAATTTTCAGATAATCTATTCTTTCGGGATTGTTTTCTTAAACTTTGTTCTTTAAATTAAGTCACAGAAAAAAGTCAGGGAAGGTTTAGATTTAGAGAACGAGGCGACCAAAGATTTCTTGAGATGAGTCGATTTCATTACTTGTACCTCTGCTTTGAACCAAAAATCTCGTTCCCTTAATCTGAGAAATCCACGACTTTTTTTTTTTCAGACGGGGAGAAGGGGGTATTTAAAGGAAAAAGTTTATGTACAAACAGAAAATGGTCTATTTTGATCCCAAAGTGCCATTATTTAAAGTGTACATGAAGTCATTTTTGAGGAGCGTTTCTCAAAATATGCACAAACGAGTTCAGTTCTATCTTCAAGAAAGGGTCAGAAACTTTTTTTAAAAAAAACTTGTTGTTTTTGGATCGAAAATTCATGAATTGTCAATACGCGGGAATTTTAAGGGCACCCTTTACATTAAGTACGTCAAAATAAAAACAAAATCTTCCGCTTATGAACTCAATTTATGTAAACTGAACTGGATAATTTTCAAATTTAATGCATACAATATCTGTGCGTATAAATTAATAAATGTTTTAATTATTTCACGTTAATAAATCACTAATTTGTTTTTCAATTAAAATATTTATTATGGAACATTTTTATCAATCTTAACCAAATTGGTGGAAAATTTCTGTAAATTATCCTAGCCTTAAAAATGAATTAAATATTTTTTTTAAAAAAAATTTAAAAAAAGATAACTATTTTTTAAAAAAAATTTCTGTAATTTATCTAAGTTTTGCTTTTTTTAAAAAATTGAAACCAATGAATGTACATTTAAAGTTCATCAACAATTGCTACACTTTTATTCTGAGAATGAATTTAAATTTGAAACTAATAGCAAACGAACCATACAGATATATTAAAAGTTTGAATGTATATGTATAAAAAATTAAATACGAATTCACATTTCCACTTTTTCTTAAGTGTTAAGCCGTTAATATTTATAATTTGTAGGGATATTTTTTTTAATTTGAAATAACATTCGTTTCATAATTGATTATAATACTGTACAAAAATTATATAACCTCCCTGCCTTACATGAAGTCTATCATGCTGTTGTAATGTCAATACATGCACTCTGAGTGTATGTTTGCAATTTTTGAGGTCCAGGTTGAATAACGGTGCATTATAATTCATTAATTAATAGCTGATTAATTGTTCATTTATAAATATAACATTTTTTAAAATCTTCTTTCAATTTTTAAGATCCACTCGGTACTTCCAATAAAATAAAATTCAAGAAGTAATCTGCAACCTTCATTAAACTATTATTTAAGTACGTATTTAATCTTCTGACATAACCTGATTTTCTCTTTTTCCCTTTTATGTAAAAATTTCCCTAATATCCTTACTAGATAGGGAATTTTCGTCACTAGGTTACCAGTTAAATCGTGGTGTGTCTGGGACAAACAAACCAAGAAGGCAAGATTACATCTTAACCCTCGGGGTAAGGGGGTAGGAAACTTGAGAAGGAGCGAACAGATAAGACATAGGGTGGGGGGCAGATACTTCTGCATCAATGACTATAAGGTTATCTCGCCTAGTGGAAAGCTCGCAGTGATTGAAAGCGATCCATGCCACGGGGTGGGCACATCTTGGAAAGGGGGGGAATATTAATAGCTCTGAACCTTGGTCTATTAATGATCTTTGCTATGAGAAGATATTTTTTTTGCGGGTTATAAATATTGCATTTTTTGTTTGGTTGTTTTTCATCCACCACTCTTTGCTGATTTCTTCTTTGTTGGAATTTTATTGTTCTAATGGTCTAAGTCAGGGTATGATTGTGAAATGATCGAGAAAGATATGTTGACGGTTGAGAAATATTTGAAGTGATTATTTCAGCGAGTTTAGTTTCAGTCAGAAATGATTGCGGGAAAATTAAGCAAGAGAGATTTAATGAAGTTTAAAAAATGATTTAAGTAGGTTAAAATATTTCTATGGATTTTTCTCCACGCACCTCTTTTTATACTGCTAACATTTTCCATTTTAATGATTATTCTATTTTCAAAGAATTTTAAAAGGGTCCTTATAATATTCAGATATTTATAAATGAAAGATATTTGAAATTTAAAATATTGTGATGTCGACTTTCATTTCAAAGAAAAATTAAAATCAAACAACTTTTATATTGCTGTAATTACGTTTTTTTAATATTTTGGGATACCACGTATCCCCTCGTTTCTTAAAACTGTATTGGGAAAAAAAAACGGCAAGAAACTTAAGTTATCCATACACCTTCAAAACGCCATTTTTGTCAAAATTTTTGATTTTCTAATTTTAATATCAGTTTAAATTTTGAACTTTTTTCTTTCTAATAGTGTTTGAATTTTGCTTATACCTTATTTAGAACTTAAGTTACAGGGATTTGAATTTTACTCGGTAACTAATTTTTAATTGCATTTGAAAGTTTGTTTTTGATTTTTTCTCAAAAGGAGTTTTCTCGACATATTCACATATGGCAACGAAGATATCAGAAAAGGTTATGAATCAAATTAATTTAAATTTTGCAAGTATCTTCCTGATATAGTTTTTAAGAATCCCTACTACTTTCAAGGTCGTAAAATTGATACATTTTAAGTAACAAAGATGTAAATCATGTATTGTTATAAATTTTTCTGGATTTTTCATTGTTATTTGACTCGAAACACTATAAAAGTTGTAATAACATGATTTTCATCATGAAAATAGTACCAGCCCCAAAAACTGTTATGATGAATAAGATAAACTTTACAGAATAATGATATTTTGCTTACTTTTGAGTTATGAGTGTTATTCTGATAATCAATTCATGTACTATTTTCACCATGTTTTTCACTCCATTTTTATTTTGAATTAAAAGCAGATTATTAAATGTGTTTTTCATAGTTTTAGGCTATATTTTAGCATTTAAAAATACTTTGATAGCAAATATCAATGTATTTCATAAAATTTTCTACGAAGGTGTACAGATACTTTAACTTACTTAAAGGTTAAAAAAATATTTAAAAAAAAAGGAAAACAACATAACGTATTCGATAAATAATACCTTTAATAGAGAGCTGCTTGCCTAAACTTAGCAGGTTAATTATAACTAAAAATGAAATATCAATGACAACTTAAGCAACGCATTGAAAGAAATATATCTTAAATAGCTCTCCAAATCTAGTACATTAATAAATAGCTGAATGTTCTCAAAATCGCGTAAAAAAAAGACAAATACATTTTAAATATTATTAAAGCAGCAACAAAATATTCCAATGTCTTTTTTAAAAAGAATAATACTATACTCAAAATTATTATTCACATTGAAGGAAACATTGTCATATATACCACATGTTAAATAGGGTGTTTACCAAAGAATATCACAACTTGGAACAACTATTGTTGCTAAAATAAAGAAATTACAACATTTTTGGACAAATTAGTGCATAAAAGTTTATAAAAATATAAATTTTTAGTGTGACGGCTATCAGAAACACGAACAATATCCATTCGATAATAAAACTCATCTGACCCGCTTTTCGGCATGTTCGGTGTTACAGTTTAAAAGGTTGCATTGTTTGTATAGTTTTTGTGGGGATAATAGAGCCACAAAAGCTGTTAACCCTGAATGGCTGCCGTTATTCATATTTTCAATTCATCAAAGTTCGCCAGTAATGGCGGGAAAAAACATTTTGTATTTTGAGTAGACCCAAAGAAAAAAAAAATTCGAAGAATTGAATTATTGCTTCTCGAGGGGTCACTGGTTGAGATCAAGGCCCTCGTGTTCTCTGCGACCCATCTACCGTTGTAGCAATTTATTATTTCAATATCCACGAACAGATACAATGGTATGAAATACGTTGAGATAGTGATTGATTTTCAGTTCATGCAAGTTGCAGCAAGTATATGCTTTTGCCCAAAATATTGGAGAACAGAGAACTAATTTTGGCAAATTAGAACTTAATAAGCTCTACAAAGACAATCCCTTCATATGTAAGCTTATCTTTAATGGTGAAGTTATGCTCCAGACCAACTGTAAAGTCAACCGACACGATGCTCACATATGGGTACAGTAACTGTTCAAGAGGAACGTAATTCGCCAAAGGTTGAAGCGTTCTATATCATACCACAAGATTAAGGTGACCAAATTTTAACATTCGAAAAGCGGAACAACATTGACGGGGGAGGGGGTTTCATTACTAAAAATTTGGCACCTAAAAAATACCTACCTTTGGTACCTAAATAAATTACAAACATAAATTATCTGAATAGCTGATTTGTTGACATCACTTGTTTAACTAGTGCTAGCACGCAGTGCAATGTGTATCGCATGAGAGACAGTTACAAAACTCAATATGTGAAGGCGTTACTTCGTGGACGACCGACAAACTCCTCACACCCTGACCCTTCTCCTCTCTAAAATTCTCCTCCTATTCCAATTTTTGTGTAGGATGTAATTCCTTTGCAACTATGTTCCAAGTGATTCTAGATCGCTAGAGAAACATATTACCATAAGAATAAAATCTGTGGAAGTGTACGAAGTGTTTTCTCTTCATTTTACGGCTACAAAATGTTTTCGTCGCTGCCAATGCCGGAAAATGCCACTGTTCATTAAGTCCAAACAACGGTGGTCGTATTCTAGCAACTGATCAAGGCGAACTTCGATAAGCAGTTCCTGAAAAACAGTTCTCAACAATTATTTTCATTATTAAAGTTTAACATTATAAAATTTACAAAAATAATGTAAAGCTCATATCCTGGTGAAATAGCTACATGGAAGCCGAAAACCGTATATTCCCTTCCCGTTCTCAAGCCGTTCACTTGCTTGTCGTGTATTCGTTCTAAAAATCGGGACTTTCTTAACACCCCGAGGGACGCGGGATAAATTGTTGAAAAGCGGGACGTCTGGTCACCTTTTGCAAGACAAAATTTTTGACCTATTAAATTTTTTTACGAGTCCTTTGTTATTGGCATTACTTGCTTGGATATGGTATAAATAAGGCTGTTTTCACAGTTAGAAGCTGGTTATATTATCGACTAGATATCGTTCGTGTTTCTGGTGTGGTAGTCGCTTTAAACGTTTATAAGTTACAAAATTTAAAATCGTTATTTTTAATTTAATTTCACCAAAAAGGGGTTTTTTTTAAAAAAAAAAATATATAAGTATACTTATCAGTTTAAAAATAACCTGATTTTAATTGATAATTTTTTTTCTTCTGAGGAATTCAATCAAGCTTGTATTTTTGAACTATTTTTAGAAATTAGATTAAATATTTAATTATAATTAGTTCATGATGAAAATAGCACTAAAAACACATAGTATGAAAGAACGCTTCGATGAAATAACACCCTCGGATTTCTTTTGTTATAGTTCTGTAGATTGAGTTTTAAAATTCTTTTCTGAACCATATACATTTCTTAATTCACTGTTGTTTAATTTTAGTATAGCCTTTACATACTTTTTGTTCATTTTTGTGGCATGTCTTAGAATAAGATAGAATGTGATATGTCTTAGAATGTGGCATGTCTTAGATAATTTTAGCAGCTAAAATACTCTCAAGAGAAACATTTCAAAGACGAAGAAGGAAAAAAGTATTTTTTTGTATGAACTTTAATTTATTTTAGAACATAGAATGTAATTTAAAAAAGTCCCAAATGAATAAATAAGCTGTACTTGAATTTTCCTGATTTCAAAATTCAAAATTCAAAAACATGCAAAAAATACAAATTATTTACGGGCAGATGTGCTTATTTATAATCCCAAAATTCATTTCACAAAATAATTAATAGTTTATCATATTTAAAGTAAAAAATTTACACATTTCAATTTTTACATTTTTTTTCTCTCTTAATATGTGCATTAATAATAAGAAAAAAAAGCAGATACCTGTTACAAGTTATCTTAATCTCCAATAAAATGCTTAAATTTTCTATTTTTAAAAAAAAAATCGAAAAATAGGTCATTAGATGCTTAATTAAGAATTTAAGACATTAAAAATTAACGCTTTCTCTTTTGCAAACGCTTCAATGTAGCATGAGAATAAAACACACGTCATTGTTCTGAGAATGAATAAATAAAAAATAAGAGT
Organism: Nephila pilipes; assembly: GCA_019974015.1. Taxonomy (NCBI): domain Eukaryota; kingdom Metazoa; phylum Arthropoda; class Arachnida; order Araneae; family Nephilidae; genus Nephila; species Nephila pilipes. Next base: position 136,029 of record BMAW01131710.1, read on the forward strand.
GAAATTTTTTAAAAAAAGCAAGTCATTAAGTAATTACAGACCACCACGGATTTGGGAGAATTTATTTTTCACGTAACCAGAATGCACGCACTCATTGGTTCATAAGAAACTTGAACTGAGAAAGTAAAGAATTTGATTTATGACGCGTTTCATTCTTTTCAAAATTGCTCCGAGAGTTTATAAGAGAGTTTGTTGCAGAGTTTTCACGCATGTTTCTGATTTATTGAACATGATCTGACTTTGAGAAACCTTTTATTTATACACCCTCTTCGTGGTCCTTTTGTAGAATATTGAATAGCTTTTTTTTCAACACTATGTATATAAAAGTTGAAAGATGTTACAGAGATAAAGATAATATTATGAACTTTATATCACCTAAATAAAATAAAAAATGTAAATGTGCGAGAAAAGTGCAGTTTAAGTGACGTAATCTAATCTAAGGTCACGTGATAACTGATGTAGATTAGTGATAACTGTGACAAACCTAATTTATCAAAGCTATACTTTACACTACCTAATTACCAAAAAATTTTGCTATGCATTTCACGATTCTTGAAATGTTAGTTATTTAAGCAAAATAAAAGAGGCGCGTTTTAACAGATAACGGCAGAGTACAAACAATTTGTGAAAGATGATATTTTAATAGATAGGGGGTTTCTTTTGAAATTTTTTACTTATGCAGAATCTCCAAGAAATGGGGCATTGATAGTTATGAAAAGGAATTTCGCATAACCCAGCATGATTCGTTCCAAAATCATACTCGTAATGCGAAACATTCTTTAAGCGAAATGATTTTTCTCTTATAAAATATAAAATACGATAATACTTTACCAAGCGAAAAAAAAATACTGAAAATTTTTTAAGCATAACGTTTATTCAAAGAAAAATGAATCGTCTTCATCTTTTCTGCTATGGCAGAATGAACCAATCAGGAATTCGAATTCATTTTGCGAAAAACAAAACAGAAACATAATTAAATAAGTTAAAAAAAAAAGTTCTATATGCAAAGTTTTTCAAAAAACAGATTTAGCCACTCAAGGGGCGCATTTTTTTTATAATTATTGTTAAATTACCCAATTAAATATAAGAATTAAAGTAAACGATGAAATATCTAGAAATGGACAATAGTAAACTTTTCCGATATTAAAATTGAAGCAAACGATAAATTATTAAATTGAATATTATATCAACTACATGTGGTTTAAATTAAAGCAAACGATAAATTATTAAATTGAATATATTTAAGCTAAATGTAACTAAAATTTAAGCAAATTGAAAAGTGATCTGGTTCGCCAAAAGTGATTAAACTAAAACAATAGCCCCTTAAGTGGCAAAACAATCATCTTATTATTTATAAAATGCCCCTAATTATTTTTAAAAAGATGTCTAAAGATATTAGTTTTTATCGATGCTATAAAATTTGGTGGAAATGTGACAGAGTATAACCACATTCGATCAATTTGCAGCGTTTTGCCTCTATGAACAAGTTTCTCAGTATACAGTGGCCAGTGTAGCCTACACTGGCCACTGTATACTGTACACTGGCCACTGATCATGGTCGCGGACTCCTTGCCGGCGTTATCTTCTTCGAGTCGTGGGTGTGAGCCCAAATCCCACTAAAGATTCACCATGCAACGGGATTGATGCACATTAAATCTAGGTCCGTTGCTATTAACCTATGTGCAATGTTGATAAACAATAACCATCAACCAAAGACCCATCGTATAGCGGGGCTGATGCAGGTTACATCTGTCAGGACACCTAGAGAGAGCAGTCAGCTCGGGTGTCGTCATCGTCACTTATCCGAGGCTAAGAACTGCGAAGTCCGTTGCCAATAGTACTCCTGTTGCTTCCAAAAGCGTCATTAATAAACAATCAATCAATCAATATAAGACAGTCATGTGGAAATAGAAAAATTGTAACACATTGAATCTGATTAAGTCTGAAGGATTTCACGCTGCTTGGTGTGAAAAAGTGATACATTTGGAAAACGAGTTATTAGTTGGGGAGGAGAGTTATTCTTTCCTCATTTTATAATGAACTATAAGTATTTTCTGTAGCTCTCATGCAGTTTTAATCAAAACAAAATCTCTAATTATGCCAATTCTGAAATTAGTATTGTTTAAGCTCCCCCTTTACTCCCTCTTTTATTCCAATTTTCTTACTTACTGTTTGGAAACTTTTGGAATGAATTCGAAATCAAGAATTTTTCTCTTTATTTTACACACACACACGTGTGTGTGTGTGTGTAAAAAATTATTTTTGTAATTCCTCTGCACTCTGATATTCTATTTATAATCTAAATACCAATCAAAATTCTGCATATAATACTCAAATAACAACTTGAATTTTTCCATGTTTTGTTACTCTTTTAGCTATATATATTTGCCTGCGTATTTTTTTTTTTTTTTTGTTTCGATCATTCCTACTGGTGGTTAATGTGCAGATCATTTGTTGTGTCCATTCTCTCTCTAATAAGCAAAACAAAAACCAAAAAAAAAACATTTAGTTAATTCTTCAACAAAAAAAAAAAAACTTATTACAACAGCTTTACTCCACAATAAACGATTCAAAAACAGTTTTAGGCAAACCGCGAAAATATCCCAAAATGAATGAGAAATGAATTCTGAACACTACGATGACTGTGATTACTTCACTTATAATTCGGGGTGCCCTAATAGAAAGGGATAGTTAAGCCGCCACAGAATGAGTAAACGATGACCCTCCATTTGATCTTTTGACCCTCCTGAGAAATTTCCGAGGGAACCACACCTTTTACTTTTTTCCTTTTGCTTTTTACCTTCGCTGGTGTGTCGAAGATCAAAATCTTTGGATGCCAGGTAAAACGGTGAAATATTCTGAAAAAATAACTCCCCTGAATTAATTTTTTGTCTTTTCTTATTCTTAAAACTTCTCCATTTGAAGAAGAAAATTGATTGTATCCTTGGGCGTATCTTTTGGTACTCAATTTTACGAAAGGTAAACATACACTTATATATATTTTTTTTTTTTTTCAAAATTTGTAAGTTTCAGACAAGGTCACAGTAATGGATGATTTTGTTTATAATTGTTTATAATCAAGGGAGATTCAAATTGGGATACTTTTTCAAATACAACAATGGCTCCAATACTAAATTTCGCACGTTTGTGAAGTGAAGGAAAATAATCCATTGCTCTTACAATTAATATAGTTTATTGTACAATATAATTTCCGTTGTCACATTTGACCTCTTGCCTGAGTTATGGAAATTTGTAAATAATATTTTTTGAAAACTGCTGTATCCCTAAAGGCAAAGAACTCAGGTAGTTCTTGGTTGACACCGGCATCAGTTTTGAATTTTCTTTCCTTTCGAAAACTTTTGACGGGACAGGAACAGGTGATAATTGGAGGGTGCTAAGTCTGGAGAGTATGGAGAATACAACAGAATTTTAAAGCCAAGCCGTGCGATTTTCTGACGAGTCACCAAAGCGGCAGGGGGGTTGGTATCATCACGAAGCACAATGATGTACTTGCTATTGAACATCGCCGGCCAGATTTCTTTGAGTGCTTTGTTTAAATCACCCATTGGCTGACAGTATCCTTTCGAACTGAATTTTTCGGTAGGTTTCAAAAGCTCGCAATGTATTGGACGTTTTACTTCATGCACATCATTTTCTTATTCTGGTTCAGTCTCGGCTTAGAGGGAACATTTAGCAAGAAATAGAGCATTCCCAGCTTGCTCTTTTTCTTATATTGTTTTAGTAGGTAAACCCTTTTTTATCATCAGTGACCATCCGATAAATAAGAATTCGTTTTTGTTCCAAGCAAGCACAGATGAACCCGTGACGACACGATGAAGCAAATTTTTCTCACACATAACTCATGAGGCCCCCATTTCGAATATTTATAGATGAATCCATGCAACAACGGGAATTATATTGCACAATAAACATAATTAAATGTTTGAAAAATGCTTTTTGTATTATTGTCTATTACATCCCAAACTGACAGAACTTTCTGGTAGATCTGATATTTTGATTTCGCCATCCTAGAGAGAATGGTGTGTTTCATTATACTATCCATTTCTGCGCGAATCAATTGATTTTTTCGGAATAAGATATATTCTATACTTCATCAATTGGTAAGTGGTAATTATACAGGGGGATTACAAAATATAATCATTGGATTAAAATTTACTATATTTCAAAAAGTATTAGAAAAATGAAAATGAACAATACCTCATAAAAAAAAAAAAATGGTTGAAGTCCAATATAGGGTGATTGTGCCGAAAACTTGGCGACTAAGAAGGTTGCCAAAGCAATGTTACGTAAGCAGTGACGTCATGAAAACTTTACAAATGAAAAGTTAAATAGAATTTAGGGTTACCATAACCTAAATTACCACATTTCAATCATTATCGCACCCAAAGTCACTGATCGCCAAGGGTGCCCGATACCCGACTTGAACCGGAAAACTTACAAATTCTGCTTTCAAATAGTTTCGAATGTTCTATATGTCCACCTTTCGTAACACGACAGCAACTTATACGATAGTATAATTCTGCCTAGAGACGTTGGAGCACATCATTGTCGAATTTCATACTTAAAACGATGCAGTTTCGGACAAAATCACCAAAATAAATATCTTCCATGCAGTCGGTTGCGGAATATCCAGTTCCCGTCTAACGAAACGAGTTGACTTCTGCAATCTAAGATCGATTGATTGATTTTTTATTAACTTGCATTTAGAGCAAAACGGAAGCTATTGACAAAGTACCTCATAATTTTGTTACTCGATCGAGTGACAAAGACGTAACCTGAACTGGCACCACTCTCTCCAAACTTCCACCCCACGGAAGGACTTAGAACCTCGACAGATTTAACGTTCATCAACCCCACTAGATGGTGGGTCCTTTGTTTCCCAAGGGTTCGAACCAGGAATTGATGGTAAAAACGCCAGCCACAAGTTCGCGACCATTGTCACTAAGCTACCACGACCACCTCAAATCCAGGAACAAAACAGTCTCGTACTCTAACCACTACACATCGTGTAAAAGACTGTTAGACTTGGTTCTTTTATACATTGCTCCTAAAACGGAATGTTCTTTTACTGAAACGTAATATTTAAACGTATGTTCTTTTTACTGAAACAAGTGAAGATCTCGCATGTTCTGAAACACAAAACACTTTCCAGTCGCTTGTCCTTACTTTGAGGTTTATGATCCAAAAAAATAAACGGTTTCTTTTCAGTTACTTTGTGGCCGTGGTAGCCCAGTGCTCAAGGTCTGGAGCTTGAGGCCGGTGTTGTTTCCGTCGAGTCATGGGTTCAAGGTATTTAACACCCGCCATCTAGAGAGGGAAGGTAGAGCAAAGTTGGTAGAGCGTCGACGCAGAATCTTCAATTCTTCGAATCGAATCTCGTCGAAGCATAAAATTTTTTATTTGATTTTCAAATAATTAATTTTAGTTTTATGTGGGAGAAAAAAAATTTCTCTTATATAAGATATTAAGCAGGATATGAATTTAGGAATAAATACCGTCAGTGACGATACGAGTAGATCACTGAAAAAAATTTCTTTTGCCACTTAATATTGTGATTCTGTCGTATGTTTATACGTATTTATATTAATTGTAATTATTTAATAAAAAGTAACTGAAATAAAACTTTTCTTTGTTGACCTAAGTAGGAATTGACTCTAATTTTTTTTTTTAAATATTATTTGTTATGAACCAAAATGCTTTAGTCGAAAAGCTTCAGGAGCTGATCACATTTTAATTTCTTTTGATTAAGTCACTCTTTCTGAAACATTTTTCCAGCGTTCTTCAACAATAAATGATACATCAAAACCTAATGAAATAGTAATCTTCAGTTCCTTAGTTTAAATTCAGAGGGAAAAGAATCCCATAACTTTATTGTCAAAAATACTTTAAATATTATATAGTATTTTTTATCCAAATACATGTTGTCTTTACCCAAACTGATGTATGACTCTTGCATTTCTCAAGGACATAATTTATTAAGAATATGGCCAATTTTTGAACCGAATTGTTCATTATTCTATGGACTATTACACATTTTATGATTTTTTTTTAAAATTTAATATACTTCTATAAAGAATATTCAAAGCCCTACAAAAATTTCCCGTTTTAAGAAACTAAATATTCCGAACAGTTTGTTAATATTAGTATATTCCGCTTTGAACTTGGGACTAAATAAACATTTCATAAACCGAATATTTTTAATTGAAATGCTTTAATCCAAAAGCTCTAGGAGCCGATCCCGTTTTAATATCCTCTAATTAAATCACTCCTCATGGATAATTTTTTCAACATATTTTAATTGTCAAGTGATTTCTCAAAATCTAATAAAATGGTGATCTTCAATTCCTTAGTTTAAATTTAGAGGGAAAAAAAACAATATATTTGTCAAAAATACTTTTAATATGCATGTGTGCATCCACACACACACACACACACACACACACACATATATATATAAGATAAAGCAATGAATTTATCAATAAAAAACATAAAAGTAAGAGAACAATTAAAATCCAAAATCAACAAAAAAAAAAAAAAAAAAA
>BMAW01131710.1:142991-212883 GCA_019974015.1 Nephila pilipes
TAATCCGAGAACCGATCACATTTTAATTTCCTCTAATTAAATCACTCCTCGCCGTTGAAATCATAGCACCCCGAAAGACACATTCCCATTCCGTAAACAACTCTTTGTGTCCTGATAATAGCAATTGCATTAGCGCTGCTCGGCGTGTCAAATCTCAAACGCAGCGGCACAAAAATCGATAATTACTGACTCGAGTGAAACTTGAATATTTGACTACGGTTGTTGACGTCGCTGTGATTAGAGCGTCCTCCGCACTTGATGGATAGTCCCAGCGAAACGTTCTCTTTTTCAAAAAAGGGCCCGCTGCTTCATATGCAAGCAGATAAAAGTCAAGCTCTTTTCCGCGGCACCGCGGGGGAGGAGAAGATATTTACAGTTAGCAGCCGGAAGAGATGCTGTTTAATTAAACTGCTCAGGATAACACCTTTTCCAACAGATTTGAGAGAGAGAGAGAGAGAGAAAGGAAGTTTTAATTTTCGCATTAGTTTTCTCCTTAAACCGTTCAGTAGTCACTTTCCAATACCTGGCACCGTAATTAGCTTTTTTTTGTAGTTAAAATAAATTAAATGCTATCAAAGGATGGATTTTTAAAAAGTGGATGGTTTTAGATAAGTAATAAAAAATTAAACATGTACATAAATCTATATAAAAATGCTTACAATTTAAATTGATTTATTGACTGCTTATTAAATTTTAACTTCGAAGCAACATGTTGAATATTGGCGAAGGGCCTTGTAATTTTGAACCTCCGTCAAGTGACAAGAATGACATCTTAGCTGACTTCTACCTCTCCATACTTCCACACCAAGTCTTCGGGAAGATTTGGAGCCCCGACAGTGCATCAATTCTACTACAAGGAGGATCTTTAGTGGATTGTAATTGTCTATTAACGTCACACTAGGAAGCAAAACGATGGTTATTGGCGATGGACCACCTAATTTTGAGCCTCAATTAAATGACAAAGACGACACCTGAGTTGGCCCCTCTCTCTCCAAGCTTCCACATCATGCGCATGGGAAGACTTGAAACTTCAACCACCCCATTTAACGCATACAATGTTCTTTAAGAACATCAGGGCTTGAACCCACAACTCGAAAAAAACAACATCGACCGAGAACTTGTGATCTCGACCAGATACTAATTTATAGAGAGTCTGTATTTCTCAAAATATATATGATATAATTTTTTTTTATTTTGCGAAGAGATTTTTCTTGTTTGAGTCAAGTTCATAGCTCAACTAAATACAGCCAAGTCTTTTCCAATTTTTAACCATTCTCAGATGACACAGCAAACATCTGATTTTAAGAATCCTGTCTGCTTTCCGCATTTTTTACCACACAAATCGTGGAAACCTTGAAGTCTTGAAAAGTTGAATTGCACATTCATTTCTACAGAACGGCAGATTGAATGGAATACAAATTTTTTAAAAAATATATTCGGCTTTTAAATAACTATTCCACATGCAGGATTCAAATAAATAAAGCACTGATGTGCACAAAGTGAGAAAATTTTCTTATAAAAATAACATATGTTAATTTGATTAAAATACATAAATATTGTTACAGCTCTTAAAATTTTATCTGAATTGATAACGTTTTTCATTTATCGAACAAAATTTTTTCTGATGGACACTAATTCATACTGACAAACTCCGTTGTTATATTTTACTGATACAAATACCATTGTTAAATTGTAAATAAATTCAAAGGCAAATTTCTCTAGAATCATAATGTTAAAGGTTTTTGTTTCCGAATGCAAACTGACTGGATAAAAAGGTTTTTTCCCCTCCAAAATTTAAAATCTAAGTTAATTATTTTTCATGGAAGTAACTTTGATCTCTGTAATATTAAATTTTAAGAATTCATCTTTTAATTACATGTACTGATACTGAATATATACTGATCAAAGATTAGGTTAAAATATACACAAAAAATTAGACTTCTCAATGATCAAAATATTAGCAAAAATCAAAGAATTTAGAATTCATTTCTTGGGCTATTATGGGAATTTTAATTTGTGAGGATAAAGGAAAAAATATTTTTATGGCACTATTAATTTGAAGTCTATAAAACTTCAATCACTAAATATGCTCTAATTTCGATGAATTTTTCTCTAAATCTTTGCAATGTTTTGGAATAAAATGGGTTAAAGACCGCTTTTATTTATTCAGTAAAATCCTTATTTTCAGTGTTAGCGTTTATATAAAATATTTGTGACAAATCCAACTTTATTTTCATGATTTTTGATAATTTATTAGTATATCAAAATGGCAATTCATAACCAAATGTCATACCCCACACACTGCTTTAAACATAGATTTTAAATTTTGATTTAAGATTTACAAATTTTGGAGAAGACAAAAATTCGATTATTCAATACTTTCAATGACTTCATGTTGATTTTTTTCTATTTCATTTTATTAGAGCCGAACAAATGAGTTATTTTCATAAATCTTCATTAAGAAATTACTCGTGCTCAGAAAACACACAACTCTTTTTTTTTTTTTATCGCAAACTCTCAAGACATTTCTTTGTTGATAATTTGAAATGATATTGATTTATTTTTAGCAACACAAGACAGCAAAATTAATATGGGAATATAAGTTAGGTTATAAGGTAGTTTATATGGTTAAAGCCCGTATTTGCAATACCCAGATTTCTTGTTGTAGACAATAACATTGCTTGTAATCGACCGGGGGAAAGTTTTCAATGTGTATAAAAATAAATTCCAACTAAGAACAAAATTGAGTAATGTATATATATATGTGTGTGTGTGTGTGTGTGTGTGTGTGATTGTAAATCAGAAATATATAAATAAACAAAATATCCATATTTTTTTGAAAAATTTAAGAAATCATACATTTTTTTGAAAATACAAAAATGGAGACTGATGTATTGATTGTTGTGACAAGCTTTAGACCGAGAAGCTGGGTTATTTTGGAATTATAAGTCTAAGTATTTTCATCAATAAAATATATTATTAAAAATAGTTACAGTAGGCTTATAGTTCAAGAATGACCCAACTTAACAGTCTAAAGCTTGTTACAACAGTAAATATATCAGTCTCCATTTTATGTATTTTCAAAAAAATGATTTCTTAAGTTTTTCAAAAAAATATTTCAAATTTTCCAATTTCTTGGACATTTTTTTTTATATATATAATATTTCTGATTTGCAATCATATGTGTGTGTGACGTATAATTTTAACTGTCTGACTGATGTAATCGGCAGTTTTATCTTTTTCTTTCCCTCACATTTCATACAGGTGCTTAAAATTACTATATATGTACATATAACTCAATTTCCTTATAATAAAAACTATATCATCTTACATAACTTTCCTTGTACCCTACGTCAGTCCATATTGCTCCAAAATCTTCTGTGCAACAGACGAAACAGCCACCGTCGAAACTTCACCAAGGCGCTGCACGCTTCACTATGTGCGCGAACCCTTTCCCCGTCATGCATATCGTCTGCAAAAGGAAAATATACGTCCGAAGAGATAGGCCCCCCACTCTCCTAAATCAATGAAGACACGAAAATATGTAAATGTAATAGTTTTAAATTCCTCCACGCCTGTCAGTCACGGATGACAGTGAGTAATGCCGCCCGCAATGCAATATGGCCTCTCATGAAACGTAATAGGGGGCTCTCTTTTATAAACTAATTAGGACAGGGGGTCCTTGGAGGGGCACAGCGCATGGACAATATCATCAGATTGGGAAGGTTAACTGCCGCCTTTAAGTCGATTGGATGACGGGAATCCTTTTTCCTTTATTTTGCATTACTGAGATGTATCGATTGTTGGGAAATGCCGTGGTGTAATAGGGTTATGTAGAGCTGCTTTCTTGGCTGGGAGTCTTCAGCTGATGAGATTTGGGAGATCGATTACGATGATTTGTAAATAATCTGGATTGCGTAGCTTTTGAATGTCTCGATAAATGTCGTACGGAATGAAAGAGTTTTAGGGTTATACAGTCAGTCCTTTTCTCGGTACAGGGTGTTTGAGAAATATGGACACTTGTTTGAGGTAGTCTGTTTTCTTTTTTTAAATTCCTACTATTAGTTCACACTCTCCCTATATATATCTTTTTCAAATTTTCAATCGTTAATAAAATACTTTTTATTCATCCACTCAAGTTCAAATACATATTTTTTTTAATTTGTAGTGGAGGACACTTGATATTAATACAGTACTTTTTTAAATATTAATTCATTTAATTAAATATAATTGGTGAAAATGCAGTTTAGCCCAACCGCTTGGCGTGATTTCGAAAATTGCCAAATTTGGCGATTTTTTTTGGCTGAACATTAAGTTCGTGAAGCAGACCACGGCCGCCAAAGAATTCCTGCCGCCAAGGGTGGTTGGACTAAACTGCATTCCAACCATTTAATTTACCGGAGGAATTAAGAAACAAGTCAATGCTTCTACTATGTCATTTGTATTGCAATGGCAAAGTTGGTAGAGCGTCGGCGTAGAATACCCATGCCTTCGGACCTAATCTCGTCGAAGCATAAAGTTTTTTTATTTAATTTTCAAATGATTAGTTTTAGTTTTGTAAGGGAGAAAAAAATTTCTCTTATTTAAGATATTTAGAGGATATAAATTTAGAAATAAATACCGTTAGTGACGAAGTGCGTAGATCGTTGGAAATTTTTTTTCTTTTGCTGCTTAATATTGTGATTCTGTCATATGTATATACATATTTATATTAATTGTAAATATTTAATAAAAAGTAACTAAAATAAAAATTTTCTTTGCTGACCAAAGTAGATATTGACTTTAATTTTTTTTTTATATATTACTTGTTTTCCCTGCAGTCTATTGTAAAAGTTATAATAGTAATGCCACAAAATTATGCATAAATCTTAGACTAAACATCACTTACGCTAATATATTAAAACATTTGAATTTTATATTTCAATGTGGCAGCAATGGCTGCAAAATCAAAACCTTGAATCAGTGTCACATTTGTTTTGGCACTCTTTAATTAACCGTTGGTACCCTTTAATGGCACTCTTTAATGCAGGATAGCATTATTGATCTGCCAAGTTTGTTATTTTAATAAAATAAAGCAATTCCTAGGGTTTATGTAGGATGGGCTATTCTCGAAACTTCTCTTAACTAACATCTGGAGTTTCTCTCTGACTTTATATTTGAATTTCCAACTTCTTTCCAATCAAACGAAGCGTGATGATGCAGTGAATAGATATAATCGAGTCGTATAAAAAGATAAAGGATTTAATTGATATAAGGTTGGGATTAAAGGAAGGATGTTAGTGTGAAGTGCGCGGAAGTTCTCTTGGATGTTTACGTGATTTGTTGAGACTAACAACCAACTCTGTTTGGATGATTAAATATTTGGATTAGGTACTTGCATCGTATTCTGATAAGCGTATTCTTTGATAGATTATACACGTTATTTGTACTTGTGGACTGAAACGTACAACTGTTTGGGAGCACCTTTAGAAGATTCATAAACTTTATTTTGAAACATAATTGACTATTTTAATTACTTTGTCTGTGCTTGAACTTAGACTATAATTTAGAATTAGTGATTTGAGTAAAATTTAAGTTGACTTACGAGACGTGTTATGAGATTACCTCACAATTTGTCAGCTAGAAGCAAAATGTTATCTATTCTCAATATTATTCATTAAGTCTCATTAAGAAATAAAAATAGAAGTTACACATTTTGTATGAGGGGAGGCTTAGGAAAAGATTTCCTTTCCTCTGAAACTATTTAATACAAATTCTCAAACCTTTCTCCATCGGATTATTATTATTCTTAAAAATAATTTCGAGAAAAAAGTATAATTTAATAAATCGTACTTTTGTATGTATTCGAGAAAAATGGGTGAGAGTACTGGTCTGCGATTGATGCTTCAAAATGAAAACGACGAATCCGTCAGCGATTATGATATTTGCAATTATTGCTCAAAGTATTTTGTTTGACTTTTTTTCTAGGTTCTTATTGCATCTGCACTATTTATGTTTCATTTATAGAGTGAAAAAATGGGTCCAACAAATTTATATAAATAAGTAATATACAAAAAAAAAAATTAAAGTTAATTCCTACTTAGGTCAACGAAGAAATTTTTTTTATTATTATTTTAGTTACTTTTTATTAAATAATTACAATTAATATAAATATGTATATATGTATAATAGAGGTTAGAATGCAGTTTAGCCCAACCACCCTTGGCGACAGGAATTATTTAACGCTATTTTGCGAAATGTTGCTACCCTGGTCCATTTCGCGGACTTAAAGTTCAGCCAAAAAAAAATGCCAAGTTTGGCAATTTTTGAAATCGCGCCAAGTGGTTGGGCTAAACTGCATTTTCACCAATTAGTTTTAATTAATGAATTAATATTTGAAAAAACTGCCTTAACATCACTACAAGTGTCATCCACTACAAGTTTTAAAAAATGTATTTGAACTTGAGTGGATGAATAAAAAGTATTTTATTAACGACTGAAAATTTGAATAAGATACGTAAATATATATAGGGAGAGTGTGAACTAATAGTAGGAATTTAAAAAAAAAGGGTGAAATATCATTGATATAAAATAACTATATGTTCGTTACCACCACAAGTCCTTCTTTCCACTGAAATCAAGAAACGATATAATAGAGGCCTTAAAAATTTAAAGAACAACTTGATCAATTTTCTCGAGACAAAAGTATTAAAATTTTAAATAAAAATTCTTTGACCATTCCGTAAATGTTAACTAGGTAAGAGATTACTAAATCTAGGTATATTTTTGATTAATTTTAAACTTATTTAAGCATTTCCTTGAAAATTCATCCAAGTGAATCCAATTACGGTTTATAAGTAAGATAGAGTGTCTAGATAAATAATTCAAAGGGACAGGTGTCTGACAAATATAATATCTTGAAATCTAGCAGACGTTAATTTCGCAATGGAATTAAAATGTGTTACCCAAAAGGAGATTGATAAGAAGTAAAGAGCATAATTTCCACAATAATTTCAATAAAAATAATTCCTCATTCGAAAAATGAGGTTTTGAAAAGCCAGTCACATATGAATTAAGTAGAAAAACCATCGACTGTTTAGTATCTAATTGGCACTTCCATATAAGTTTTGAAAAAAAAATGTTTCATTTTATTAAGATTCAATTATATGGAAGTACTCTAAGTAATCACGGACTTTCATCTACATTGCTCGGTTTTAAAATTCACTAGGAAAAACTTGTTTGTAGAAATTTCATTTTAAGAAGAACTTTTGTTACATCCATAAAAAAGTTTATTTCTATATTAAAAATTTTATTTAATGAAGTTCTTGAAGTTATTAATTTTATTTATATCATGATTGTATGAAAAAATTCCTCGTAAAATCGTACCATTGCCCTTCTTCGAGAATAAGCCCTGCGTACTTTAAATATAATTTTAATTTTCTTATCATTCCAAAAAATTCCTTTTCTTGCTAATTTTTTTATTTAATATATGAATATTTGTTTGGTATATTTGGTTATACTACACTTTTCTTCCAAATTTTTCGTTTTTCGCTAATAAATTTTAGTTCCTTGATATTTTCTTTTACTAATTAATAAACTGCAACCGCAGTTACCAAATGGTGATGATCGCGAGTTCATGGCGGGTATTGTTTCAGTCTAGTCAGACATTTGAATTTTTTAACACGTGCTAATATTTGGTTGTTTTGAGCAAATCGCATCCATAAAAATGAGTGGGCATAAAATAAAGAAATATAGTGTTAGGTTCAAAAGAATTGACGCTATAATTCATGATTACAATAATTACACCCAGTTTGCTTTTAAGATATATTTACACTGTTTAGGTATATTTAATTCAGTATTTTACTGTCTGCTTTTATTTTAAAATCCGAAGTGAACATTATTGTCTAAATAATTTAACGTTTGTTGTTATATCAATATGTAATTTAATAATAATGGATCTTTATGGCGGAATCGTCTGTTTATTATTATTTTTTGCTGCTAACATTGGTAACTTGTTTGTACTTAAGAATGTTTTGTTTGTGAAAATAAAAATGCATTTGGAATTTGGAGAATAAGTTTTCTTTTCTTGATAGTAATTGCTTCTGAGGAGCCTGGGGCTTGGAAATACGATTACATTACACTAATAAATATTAATATTTAATAATTCTGCTTTTTCGAAAACTTACAGGGGAAAAAAGAGTTAGCACATGTTGCAATGGAATTAGCAAAGCCAATTTCGACATTTTTTTTTTTTGTCTTATGATCTGTCGTATAGAGGGAGGGGGGGAGGGATAATTCATCATAATTCTGTTGAGGTTAAATATCCTCAAGTTGGCTTGATATGGGAGAGTGAGTTTCCCAGTAGGCTCATAACCAGAAGGGGGTGAGGTAGGGCAGTGTTCGTACCGATTTATATTCCTTTATTTACCCTTTTTAAATTTTCATTTTTAAGCTCAGTTCTCAGTAAGAGATATGAAAGAAACACTTTAAAAGGAGACTAACGTAAGATTTTTCATTAACTCTTCCATTTAAAAGTTTTCTAATATGCAATAAGATTTTATTATTACAATAATCATATTTTATAAAAGCATTTTATACTATAGTAATAGTAGTATTTATTTATTAATGAAATAATTCATTATCATAACTATGTAATATTACAATTCCAATATTGCATTCAAAGTACATTTCTACTTCTGCTACTATGGTAATCTTAGAAACATTTTTTTTTTCACAACATTTCTTTAAATACAAACGGAAATAAAATCTATAAATATAAATCTTTTAGGTATAAATTCTAAAAATGTTTTTTGTAAAGTTTTGCAAAAAACAGATTTATCCACCTAAGGTGCGCTTTTATTTTTATAATTGTTATTAAATCACTGAATTATAAACAAGAATTAAAGTAACAGATGAAATATCGAGAAAGGGACAATAGTAAACTTTTCCGATATTAAAATTAAAGCAAACGATAAATTATTAAATTGAACATATTTAAGCTAAATGTAATAAAAATTAAAGTAAATGATAAATTATTAAATTGAATATTATATCAGCTGCATGTAATTAATATTGAAGCAAACGATAAACTATTAAATTGAATATTATATCTACTACATGTAATTAAAACTAAAGTTAACGATAAATTATTGAATTGAATATATTTAAGTTAAATGTAATTAAAATTGAAGCAAATGATTACAAAAATTAAAAAGTGATCTGGTACGCCAAAAGTAATCCAACTAAAACAATAACCCCTTGGGTGGTTAATAATTAAAATCTACTAAGCTAAACGAATCTTGAATCATGGTCAAAACAGACCTAGCTCTTGTAATTAAAGTTTTTGGAATGTAAAAATTGTCTCTATTGGCACTTTCAACTAATACTTTTCATTTTAAAATAATATTTTTAACTCTAATATCTTAAACATAATTTTATTTGGAGTCGAATTAATAAGGAATAGAAAATAAGGATATAATACACTTTTTGGCAAACGCAAAACTGTGGAATAACAAGAAAACCAACTATATCCAACAACACTATTTTGAAGAGATAAGACACCAATTCCGCCAGAACTGCCTGTAAGAAAGTGGGAGAATACACTTGATTTGCATCAAATAGATGAGCCAAAAGGCATATTCATTTCGCAGTTTACTACTCCTAAACACATAAATAGGTGAATTTGTAGTTTTAGATCCGAATGGTATAAGCAGCTTTCTGGTCAGAGTATTCTGTTTTTGAAAGATACTGCCTTTTGTTAGGTGCAGGTATGCAATTTCAACTTTGTACGTGTTTTAGAAACCAAACGAGGGTTTCCTAAGCATGAAATGTCGGAAATTCGTATTCATGTCATTTCATTGTGGAATGGACAAGAAATACGTTTAACAACTTGAATTTCAATGTCCACATTAGTATATTAAACGACTCTTGAATAACACTAAGTTTAAACAACATTAGAAGTAATCCAATTTTTAGCAGTATAAGGAAATCGCAATATAGAAGAGGGGACAGAGAATGATGTTTATTCGTAAATCTTTTTGAATACTCTTTAAAGAAAGATAAAAACTCTTTGGTACCTGAATAGAAAAAACTTTTTTGATCAATGCGCTTTGCAACACGATTTTTTTCATGAAAGCAAAATCATAGTATTGACTAATCTAGGACATTGTTGGAATGAACACCAATCAATAACAAAAGTTTTTTTTTTTATCAAACTATAAATAATTACTAGGAAAGCTAAATGTCATAATACGAGTGTGTTTTAATGGAGAAGACAGCTAAAAGCCTTATTGTATCACATAAGTTTCGTTTTGTATTAGTGTATTAGTTTTTCAACAAGAAAACTCTCTCTCTTCAACTGCTGGAACCAGCTGATAATGTACTTCAATCTCAGTCTACAAGCCTAATCAACGTAATTGTAATTATTAAACAATCTGAAACCAGAAATCAAAGAATTTCGGGGGGAAAAAAAGAACATTTTGCTTCTCTGCTGGAGGAAGCTGAATATCTACGACCAGAATCAGAAATTTTACTTTCTGTTCCAGTACAAAATAAAAGAGCAAAAAAGACAAGTGAGAACATAGACTACATTTATACTATAGTCTGTTGCCAACATATTCCATAAAAAACTCTGAATCACAGTATCTAAAGAAGATGTTTCACAAGACTGTTGGCTTAATAATCAAGCATTTAGATGAATGTTTCAATTAAAAGGAATATATTTTACTGGATATGGAAGTGCAGAAGCACTCAGGACAGAAAATCTTCAACCTTTTGAAAACTTAGAGGCAACTGTATCAAGCAAAGAAGAGGGGTCAGACATATATATTCTCAGAGACATTTTATGCAAAAACCATAAATAATTTTCAATAATTTTCAAGACGATATATAGTGTTATTTGCAGCAATAGCAACATTTCGATGCAGTACTACAATATATGAATCAATATTTTCAACGTTAACTGCCATAAATCGACCACAGAGGTTATCCGTAACTTAAAGATCCCATCTACCCGCCGTTTTGATTTCTTGGACGTAATGTTAATCCTATGGAATTTCGACTTTAATTCTCACATTTACTATTTGATCTATGTGATTGCAATAAAGTGCATTTGAAAGAGCAAAAAATAATGAATGATTCTGTGGAACTACTTTTTTCCTAGGATTTTTAAGAATATTTTTATTCTTATTTTAATGATTCGTTTGCGAGTATTCCGTTCTTTAAGAAATATTTGTAAATATTTTTAACAATCGGAGAAAAAATGTTATTCCACAGAAACCTTCATTTTTTTTTTATCTTTAAGATGCGCTTTATTACATGCAAATAGAACAAATAGTAAAGATGTGAGAATTAAAGTCGAAATTCCATATTATTAACATTACGTCCAAGAAATCAAAATGGCTGGAAGACGAGAGCTTTAACAGCGATTAGCAAATCTGGATCTTTTTAGTCTATGAAAGCCAATAAACATAGACCTCTGATTTTGAAGAAATTTTCAATAAAACGAGACCACATTCTGCAATTATTCTAATCTTAGTTCATAGCAACGAATGAATAAATCCTCTAGGTCAAAAAGTTTTAAATGGATATGCGTAGAGCCTTTGAAAATCAAAGTAATTCGTTGTTTCATTCCAACTAGAATTTTTTTCTGAAGGCTAAAGGAAATAATCTTATTTAATTATTTTATTTTATTTTACGGTAATGCACATCCAACTATATTAATGATAAAAACAAAAAATAAGATTTAATCTTCTAAATTTTGTATAAAAATTATTTTAAGATGTGTTAAAGCCTTGTACGCTATTAAATGAATAAACCTTGTAATACCGTTCATAAATAAAGTTTAGCTCCAGATTTCTTGGGAAATAAAGGAAATAATAGATTCAAGACAAGATTTTATTTCGACCCTCATATAAAATCCAGTACCCATTCTAATAATGCCATGGCTACGTTCTCGAGTCGAGATCACGTGTCGTCACTTGATGTGGCTCAAAATTACGAGGTTCGTCACCAATAGTTTTCATATTGCCTCAGAGTGCAGCGTTAGTAAACAATCAATAAATAATTAATAAATTTATCTTTGGAATAAATTGACTTTTAAAATCTATCTAAGTACAACTTAAAATTTTATATTTATAGTTTCAATAGCAAAAATAGGTCCTCCCTAACGATGTATTTTATGACAATAATTACCAAAAGTGGGCTTACGTGCGATCTTTAGAATCAACTGCCTTTTGAATTTAGCAAATCTTTCAGTTATAAAAATATATATGCACATTTTCAAGATTTTATGGTATTATCTCTGCCATCTTTTATCAAAAAATATTTATGGTTGAAACCCATCAATATTCATACATTCATTTGCTAAAATTCACGATTTTATGTAATTTTAGAATAAGTATTTCAGATAGTTGCTGAAAAGGTAGATAAAAGAACTTTGATTTGTAATATACCTTAGAGAGAAAACAGAATCCAAAACAATTCTCATAGGATTGACCGGGTTCTCATTTAAGAAACTTTTCAATATTGTAATTTTAGATATTTATTTGGTCTGATGTTTACTAAAACCATAAATTCGATTTTATAAGCAGTTGAATGTTATCTTAGTGAAATATACATAAATATTTATAATATACCGAGTAATTTGTGAAAAAAAAATGAAACATCTCCCTTCAAGTCCAAGCATTTCAATATCATATGCAGATTTATGTCCATTTAATATGAACTTTTTATAGCAAGTTCAACTTCAAACGCGTCACCCTCACATTTTTTTTTTTTTTTACCATTGTAAATTTGATTAAGTCAGCTTAGTTGCGTGGATCTTAAAAGAATGACCTTTAAACTTCACATCAAACATTTTCTCAGACATATTGTATGTATATATACCCCTATCCTTCAACCACATCTCTCTTAACAAACATTTTACTTTTTCACTCCTTGCATTAAAATAATTTTGTGATTATTTTCAGGATGCATGAATATTACAAAAATTCTTTTTAAGGCAGCTCGGGCTCCGTTAATAGCTCCTGATGTAATTTATAAATGAATAGCACGCTTTAAGAAACGCCTACCTAGTATTTTTGAGGACTTAATGGCCAGCCTTTTGTTAGCAAAACGAGATCTGTTAAATACAACATCTGCATAATGAATAGAATTATGCCACACGTTGGACCTCCAGTGAAACTTTTCGCGTTTCCAGCGTTCATTTTGGTATTTAAACCCGTACTTTGTAATTCCCAGTAAAATTGCAACGTACCCAGACGGAATAGCAAGCAAAAAATACTTAATACATTCGTTGCGCGACATTATACTTGTAAATGTGAGAATTCTTTGGATACAGCCCGGGTTCCTTTGGACTCTCACGACAGTGAGCTATTGTGGGTTGACCGAAACTCGCATTTAATGAAAGTCTGAATTGTGTCGGCCATTTTTGATCTCGCATTGTTAGCAAATAAAAACTGCATTCAAAGTCACGGGTTGGAATAGGTAATTATTAATTTATTAATGTATACTTTTGCTTATGCCACCTGGTTCCGGAATGGTAGAGAAATCCTTGATTTTTTTTTAATTCAAAGCATCCCAGTATACAGTAATGGCTATTTCTCTAAGTATTTATTCTCTTATGAAATTTTATGAAAACGCCTGGTGTATAATAGTCACTGTACTTTTGAACTTTGAATGATTAGGTGTATAAGAAATTAAAATAATTTATTTTTATCGTGTTTTTTTAACAAATTTTGAATAACTTCTGTTTCGTGAGAAGAACAATGATAATTTTATTGAAATTAACCAGTGTGCTCATTTAATATTAAACTACCATTAAATTTTATGATAAAATATACATTTCTTAATTTTGAAGCACTATATTACAATACTTCTATAAGAAATCCGGCGTTTCTTCATTGGCCAATAAAAATCATAGAAAAATATTTTATGCCTTTGTAGTTTTAGCTATTTTGTATGGTTGACACTTCATTTTTGTGTGTACTGTGTTAAATTTTATTGAATAGTTCATTACTTTTGCTGTTTAAATGAGTAATTTTTAATGATTTTCTATTCTCCCCGCGTTTTTTGGTAATCTATCAGTGCTCTGCTCAGATATCTACCAAATTACAGAAATATATGATTGGTTAATTGTTTATTAACGTCGCACTCAGAAGCAACACGGGGGCTATTGGCAACGAACCACATAATTTTGAGTCTCGGTCAAGTGACGAGGACGGCAAAGGAGCTGACATCTTTCTCTCCAAACTTCTACATCACTTAAAGGGAGAATTTGGATCATCAACAAATTTAAGGTGCATCAATCTCGCTGTGCGACGATTCTCTAGCTTAATCAGGAATCGAACCCACGATTCGATGTAAACAATACCAGCCACGAGCTCACGACTATGATCATTCGGTTACCCTGACCACGAAAAATCGAGATAGAACTATATAATATTTTTATCATAACAGTTTGGAACATTACTTTATTACTCTTTTATCTCATTTAGAAGTTTTTCGTGCTAAAATTTCTATTTTTATGAGTAAAACATGAGTTCAAGGTCTTTTATCATTACGTCATTAGAGTCACTCTAGTAAAAAATAATAAAATGTAAGAAATATGACTCGTAATAAGCAAAAATTATAATTGCGCGAGCGAAAAGTAGATGAATATCTAGAAAATTGATCATCCATCTTATTGTTGCTTCATTTTTTTTCATCCTTGGCAAAGAAGTTTCACTCGTAACGGTATTACATAACTTACATTTCGTGAGTTTGGCATGCATACCACCTAAGGCGACTATCAAATTTCAAATATGAAGAGTTTTTTGCAATTCACGATCCAATTTTCCTCCCGAATGTTTAATGTATGTGTGTGTATTTCATTATTAAAACTGTTATCGTACATTAATATATATATATATATATATATATATATAGTTGTACGTAATTCATGAAAATTTTGCACACGTGACCTTCATAATAAGAGGAAGGTCATTGTCTACATATGATTTCGACAAAATACCTTACAGAAGTCATGAAATTTCTATTTATTTTTGATCGGTATTCATTCATATCCAACAATTTATTATAAATAATAAGCATAAACAGAAATGATATTCGAAAAAATATTTTATTTCTCAATCAGCGGGTTGATTGATTTGTATATACAAGGTATTTACAGAAGAATACCCCAACTATGAAAATAGCTATTATTAAAAAATTAAAGAAGTTGCAACCCTTTTGACTTAATGAAATTAAAAATAATACCTTAAGGTTTATAAAATTATAAATATTCATTGTTACCATCAGAAGTTCGAACGATAACCAGTCGACAATAGAACTTTTTTCCTTAATGTAGTCCCAGAAAAAAAAAATTAAATAGAGTTAATGAGGGCTTTGGGGTTGGGGGGGGGTCACTGATTAAGACCAAGGTCGTCATCTGTTCCGCTATCAATCAACTATATCGTGCCATTGGATTAATCGTTTGCATTTATGGAGATGGCCCCATGGAATATTTAATAACTTAATAAACTTTAAAGTGCTATTTCTAATTTAAATTTTCCAAGAAAAATCTATAATTCTTTAGTTTCGAAATTGTAGCTTTTCAAAGGGGGATATTTTTTAGTAAATATACTGTATTTTAATGTATATTCTATACATAATCTTAAAAAAACTTTGGTTTTTTTCCCTCTTTAATAAGAATATCCGGCGATTTTATCATTGTCTAAATGTAATTTTAAAGAGCATTTTTCAGGAATATTTAGAAAACTAGCTAAGTTTACTACTACTCTAGCTAATTCACTCTGTGTCATAGGTATTCACTTGAAAACAACAAGTTTTCCACAGGCCAGTTATGCATGGTTTTCTCAAGAGTCCACACGCCTGATATATGGTTTGTTTACGCTCAGGACGGATGAACAGAAAACATTGTGAAAGGTGAGATAAAAATAATAATAATTTTCTGCCGTACTTAAATCAACAGTTTTATTCGAACATGACAAAATTCATTTTAAACCAAAATAAAAGGAAAATCTTTGTCTTTCTGAAAAAAATCCTTCCATCTCTTTAAATGAAGTCTCTTCTCTCCGCATAAATCATAGCAACGCCAGGTAGCTTCAGCTAGTATATTAAAGTATCCGTTCACCTTTGGAGAAATTGTTTTGAAATACATTGATATTTGCTATCAAAATATTTTTTAATGCTAAAATATAACCTAAGACTATGAAAAAGTTATAAAGTTATAAAATTATGAAACAATTAATAATCTGCTTTTTATTCAAAAAAAAAGAATTGGAGAGGAAAACATGGTGAAAATAGTACATAAATTGATTATCAGAATAATGCTCATAACTCAAACTTAAACAAAAACATCATTGTTCTGCAAATTTTATCTTTTTCATCATAACAATTTTTAGGCCCGGTTCTACTTTCAGGATGAAAATCATATTACTACAATTTTTATTGTGTTTCGAGTCAAAAACAGCGAAAAATCAAAGAAAAAGTAATAACAACACAGGATTTGCACCTTTGTTACTAAAAACGTATCAAATTTATAATTATGAAAGTAGTAGGGGTTCTTAAAAACTATATAAGGAAGATATTTGCACAATTTAAATTAATTTGGTTCATAACTTTTTCTGATATCTACGTTGCCATACGTAAATATGTCGAGAAAACTCATTTTGAGAAAAATCAAAAACAATCTTTCAAATGCGATTAAAAATTAGCTACCGAGTAAAATTCAAATCCATATAACTTAAGTTCTAAATAAGGTGCAAGCAAAAATCAAACACTATTAGAAAGAAAAAAGTTTATTTTAAAATGACATTAAAATTAGAAAATTGGAAATTTTGACAAAAATGACGTTTTAAAGGTGTACGGATACTTTAATAATAAGCAATACGAATATCAAACTAATTTCTAGTCAAAATCATTTTCCAACAAACACAATTCACTGTGTATTGTAATTTTATAAAATGCCTAATATACAGTCATGGTGTTACGTATGCTGTTTTTTTTTATTTCACTGTTGGTTGAATATTAATTATATACACTTTGAAACAAAAAAAAAACTATTAAATATTGTCAAAATTAAAATAGAAATTAATTTACTAAATATCCATTTTCGAGATACTATAACTGTAATGTCTTCCGTTCATTACTCGGTTATTGCGCCATATCTTATCGATTTGTATGAATCGATAATGACCAAACTCCAATTGAAGAACCGAAAAACCGAAGAACAAAACAGAAATTCTTAAGTAATTATCATTGTAGAATATAGATAATGTTACTCTCTCTAAGATCCTAACTTAACTCTCATAATTTAAATAAAATATCTTATCTTACAGAATCACTCGTTCTTAATTCAATAACTCTTATCAACAGTAACTATATAGCTTAATATTTTGAATAGAACTCTCTTCAGTCCATAAAGCTAACTGAAGAATTTCGATCCGAATTACAATTCTCTGTCAGGAAGTCGTGATCTTCTATCTCCCTTCGTTTCCCATTAATTCTATTTCACTTATACATTCTTATATATAAATTACTTCACATCACTTCTATCTTCATCTAATTTACCTAACTACGCTTCGTTTTGGTTGGGTAGAGATTGTATTTCATGTAATTCAAATTGATAAAAAGTCCCTGAGATTAGTGAAAAGAAAATAGTTGAACGTCACATAACTAAATTGGGAGAGAAATACATAGCGGAATATTTATTACGACTAGAAAATTTTCAGAGAAGTATAATGATATGAATACATGTAATTATCAATATAATTTAAATTAATTTATTAACAATATATATATATATCTATATATAAATATAATAATACATTATCTAATATATATACTAGAAATTAAAACATTTATTAATAAATTTAGGTAACTATGGGCCTGGCTAATGATATAGATAATGGGATATTCTTTTTTCATATGGCTTTAAAAATTAAGGATACTAATAAAGATAATTACCAAACCCCCCCACTTCTCACAGAAAAAAAATCTCAAAAATCTGGTTGTTACTTAAAAAATTATATTTATTTATAAGTTTAGGTAGATCACTAAAATTGCTATAATTAAAGATTATTTATAGTTTTCCTTTCGTGCTTTTAAAAATTTGAAATGATTACAAACATCTGTAATATCTATAATTATGTAGATTATCCTGAATAAACTACAAAATTTTAGCTGAAATTGTGATTATTTCAGGGACCATTTTTAAATTGATAAAGGGGTTGTATATAGTCTTCTAAATGAGTTCGAAAACTTACATACATATCATTCTTCACAAATATTTTTGTTCATGTTTTATTTCCTTATAAATTTTTTGTATTTGTTCCATTAATTTCACCAAGTAATCGATTAAATCTTTAATATTTATATGGCCTCGGGTTGTTATAGTTCATTACGGTTTTGTTAAATTGAAAAAGACATGAAGTCTTCTTGCTAGTAGGAAGCATACATGAATAACCAAGACTTCTTTTTTTTGAAAAAATAAAGACAATGCTTTTTTTTGACTCCCCAGCATCTCTATACATGATACTGCCACGGTAGCCTAGTGTTCATGACCACGGACTCAAGGCCAGCATTGTTTTCTTCGAGTCATGGGTTCGAACCCTGATGCCACTAAAATCCCACCGTATAGCGGAGATGATGCATGTTTAATCTAGTCGAAATCTCAAGTCATCTTTTTGGTTGGGTGTGGAAGTTTAGAGAGGGATATGGCAGCACTGGTGTCGTCCTCGTCACTTGACCGAGGTTCAAAATTACAAGGTTTGTCGCCAGCAGCCTTGTGTTGCTTCCCAATACGATGCCAATCAATCAATCCCAATCGCTACCCCTGATTTGTTCCAATAATTTCACTAAGTAATTAGTCGCTTAAAGAGTCAGACAGTCAAATTTTAAAACTATATTTATTCTTATCTAATAATAATCAATGTTTATATTACGAATGATGAGCTGAAACCTTCTCGCATTCTCATCAAAAAATTAATAGAAAATTTTGCATATCTGTATAATTCCAAAGGTGGACCAGAATCAGAAACATTTATGCTGGATCCAATTCCAATCTCACTCATAAATGAACATTTTTTCTCCTGACACTAAATTTCGTGTACATAAACTGCTCTCCATCTTAACTTCAAACTCATCACTACTTGCAATTACTTTCAATCTCACTATCTGATCTTTCTTATTCACTACACTTCAATATCAATGTTAATTCACTTAGATGATTTATTCACAAGTCGAAGCTCTTAAATCAAATAACATCATAATTACAAAATGTTACAAGGTTAGTTGAACCAACACAAATGAGACCTCCGTTACATCTATTCATATTTTTCTAATAAATTGCCCATAAGTTCGCAATTAATTTTAAAATCGATCCGTTCTGCACTATTTAAGTATTACTGAAAACTAATAGGTTTTTAGAAATTTTCACTCAACTCTTCAAACTTGCTCAGCATTCCAAAGAGAGGACTTTAAGCCCCAACCGATTTAATACGAATTTGGCTGTTTATACAATAAGACAACAGCTTCAGGGTTTCGGAAATATTATTCGTAATTTTTCGGACAATTACAAAAAAAAAAGGGGGGGTAAAGAAATTACCCAACGATTTAAAATTTATCTGATGAATTTTAATTTTCTGTCTGGACTGAAAAGTTTTAAATATATATATTTTGTGTGTGTGTGAATTTAAGAACTAACTAAATTAAATATCGGATGGTTTATTCAAAGTAAACGTATCATTCTAATAGCTGAAATAATCCGAAAAAAAAATTATGCATGCAATTACAATATATGTAAACAAATATAATATATGTACAAGCCAAACATTCTAATTTCTTCAGTTCTTTTATATTTTCATAATTACATTATATAAGAGTCAACATAGTGTGTAACATAGTGTAAAGGATGAAGTCACTAAAGTATTATTATATCGATGAGATAACATTTTTCTAAATGAAATTATAAGCAGATCAAATTATTGCTTTTTATTTTTCTTCGAAATATTTCATGTCCAGGCTAAAATCTTATATTTAAGAGCTTGTAACTATTTTATAATTATTATATTTTAAATTTATTTTAGTAAAATTCAAAAGATATTTCGCATGCAGACAAATTTTGTGAAAACTACAACATTTTCTATCAAAAAAGGTAAATTGTAAACAAGTTTTGTGTTACGTAAAATATAATTATAAATAAATCTTCTGAAAATATTAATACTCATAGAACAACTCCAATAAAGTATCTTGTAGGTCATAAAGTGAAATTTATCCTTTATATCACACACATTCGTGTTAATATAAATTTTATTATCTTCAACTTTTAAATAATATTCCCTTAAATGTGATGAATTTATTATTTCATCTTATATCTTTGACTGCCACAGTGCTACGTTCATCATTATTTAATGATCACATTCCTTTTAATTTTTCATTTATGCGATTCCGTAATTTTCATAAATACTAATAACAAAATTTTCCACGCTCTGAACTAATAGGAATATTTCCCTTCTGCGAATTAAATTTCCAAAATACCTAAGTATTATATATGTGTGTGTGTGTGTGTGTGTGTAAAAATTTTGGAATCTCATTGTACTTAATAGAATCATTTAAAATCAAAACCAATTACAAAGAGAAAAGCTAATTAAAAAAATACCTCAGAAAGTTAAGTAAAAGTTTATCTATTTATTAATATAAAAAATAATATTTTACATATGCACGCGTGGATGAGCTTACGTGCTGTATTATCGATACCCAATTATATGTCCTTACATGTAAGTATATGCGTGCATACATTTGCGTGATAATGTAAAATATTCTATAGCACCTTATTACTGCAATTTTGTTGAACAGCAAAGTTCTCGTAAAATGAGCTATATTTACAACGTAACGAATTAATGCTATAACGATCTTTAACAGCTTTCATTCAAAGACACCCTTCCCTCTCCCCTCAATAAAAAAAATGAAACATTTCGTTGTGGTTCTCTCAAGTACTCGTTATTTTTATTTACTCGGTTTTATGCGATACAGTGTAACTTTAATAGCAACTTTATCCATTTTTTTTCCTTTTTTTTTTTTTTTTTCAAAATATACCAAAAATGGCCGCCCATTATTAGTTTGTCTTTTGTTGCTATTTCGATCCGTCACGCACATTACCCGTCGTCGGATATCAGTCACCCAACTCCTTAGTTGTAGGTGTGTACACGAAACAGTCAGCGACTATGTAAAATTGTCTCGTATCTTGTGACACGCAAATAATAATCCATTCCACCGGCCAATCATAGTCGGGAAACCTGTGCTCCAATTATAATTACTGCCATTTTTTATGCCATCGCGGATTGGTGGAGGTTTTTATTTCGGGGGACTAGGTTTTTATTCTTTCGCTGCTTGTAGGAAGCACTCAATATGTCATTAATCACGTATTTTTAGATAGAAAAATACTTTTATTCAAAAAATTTGACGCCATGTAGTTTAATTATGCGTTTTATGATGAAGGGGGGGGGGACGCTCAGAGTTCAATTAAGGAGGCAGGCAAAATGCAATGCGCAATGCACGCGCTGTTGCAGTTTTGGAATCACAGTAATGAGGTATCTTGCCAGCTTGATTTTTATTTTAAGGCCTCGAAGTAATTAGTTTGGGTTCGTTTTCAAGAAAAGTTTACAATTACTTTCGAGTGAACATGGTGTTATTATTTTTTTTAGCGTTATGGCTCGCAGCGAGATTTTACATTTATATTTTTGGAATGATGGGCAAGAAATTAACTTCAAAGTTACAATGCAAATCAATAATTAGAAAACATTAATATTAACTTGCTAAAAGAATATATCTATTCATTTTACAACTGGACTTTGATGATATTGTTTTCATTTTTTTTTTAACTCAGAAGTTTTTGCTTATTGTGAAACTCTTATTAATTGAGTATAATACTGAAAAGTGAGTGTTATGTAACAAACTTTTAATTTTGGAAAACAATTGTAAGCAAAATCATGTAGTAAGTAGTATATCATATCGTATTCTTTCCTCAAAAAATATGAAGTTAAAAAATTCCTCCATAGTTTTAATAAATATATAAAATTGCATATGTAAAAATTCTCAACACTCGTGTACTATATGTTAATTTTAAATTCACAAATTGTTGTATGAAAATTTAAGTGTATCTACAATTTCGAATATAAAGTATCCATAAGATGTTAATAATTCACTCAATAAAAACACTTTCGCTTTATACTTATCTTTCATATGGTTAGGTTATCTCAAATGAAACAAATTAAAACTTTTCATTAAATTACTTGTAATATCCCTTCAAAATATAAGTAGTAATTGGAATGTATTTTTATGAGATGTTTCATTTCTCCTCTCCCCACTTCCCCCCACTTCATTATGATTAAGTGTTTAAAAAGTTATTTTAATTTTATATTTTAAGTAATCTTGTTCAAAAATCGTGTATTATCGATATCAAACTAGAGTCTAAGATTATACCTTTTACACCTCCTTTTTATAAGTTTTGAATTTAATTATTTAATTTGAATTACTGAGTCCCTTTGAATTTAAAAGCAAGCATCTATTGTTTTCTTTAGTCCAGCTCAAAAAAAATTTCAAATGGATATTTAGTAATATAAAAATGTTTTAAATGATAAGTATTAATGTGTCTCGGTATTTTTGCTCTTTAAAATTCCGTGATACTAACAGTTGGATATGTATTCACAATTTTTATGAATTTTTCTGAGAAACTTCTTAAATTTTAAATCTAATTCTACTCTTCGACATACTGATATATTGGGTATTTCTCACTCGAAACAGACGACATGAAAATTCCTTTAAAAGGCTATTCGCAAAAAGATTCAAAATTTTAATCCTCATTTTGTCTCATCAAAAATACTTGAGAATTATAAAATAAACTAGAAAAGTTTTCCAGAAAGAAAAAAAAGTCAAGTTTTTATATTTCCGATATGTCTTAAAAAAATTGTATAACACCTTCTCTACATCAGGAAGAATTCTCAGTATCAATTGAATCATCTTAATTTGCTTAAATTTAACTTAAATTTTCGAACCTTTAGTCCAAATAGCTGAACACAGTGCTTATCTTTTTTCAATGCTTATTAGATCATTCGCTTTATGTTTACGAGAGATTGTCATAAAGTCTTAAATATTACTGCGAAATAAACGAGATATCTGTATAAAATTTATTCTTTATATTAATTTAACTTTGTGTGCATAATGTTGTACAATTCAACTGTTAATATTGATTTGTTTTGTGTCAGGAAGCAGTAGATTGAAGTAACCTGCAATATCGCAAAGTTTTAATTATTATCTAGGGTATCATATGAATTATTACTAAAAATAATCGATACAGAAACTTAATTTTTATTTATCGTCCTTAAGACTTCTCTACATAGTCAGCATCCAAAGTTATATATTTCTTCCAGTGTTTCTTGACGTTTCGAAGGTCATCAGTGTAGAACTCAAGAGATTGAATTTCTTCATACTGAGAATTACTTCAATCTACGGCATCCTGAAGCCAAAGAAATCAGCATTAATAACTGTCATTTACAACATTATATACATAAGGATCAATTAATATGCAGGAATTTTTTTTATTTTGATAAAATGTCGGTTATTTCTTATTAATAATTAAAACTTTATAACACCTCTTCATACATGATCATCATCTTAAACACGCTTTTTGTAATAAATATCTTTTTGACTCTCTAGTAGATGGAAATAAATGCAGTCATGCATCAGTGAAGGATAACATCATCAATACAAGTCACTACTTACGTGGGTGACAATAACTTGCATCATTAATTGAAGACGCGAACTTGGCGTTGTCGTGTTGAACATGTCTGTCGAAGTCTATTTCCAGCGGCGGTAGTTGGCGAGAATAAAGTAAGCCATGGCGACTTGAAAATATGTAAATATCATTTGCATATTGCATTTTATTGGCAGTCTCTGACGATATCAGATTATCGAGGCTGTCTCGCGCCAGCCGTCTCTATTGATTCCCATACCATCTGCAGCTAACGGGCGACAAAAATTAACAACTTCTTCCAACTCCGATACGCCGACTTTTCGCTGAATTGGATACGGAAAACAGATTATCGATAGATTGGATTAATGAATTTCTAGATAAAGTACCGGAATTCTTCCCCGGATCCACCAAAAGTCGCGATATTATAAATTAAATTGAACACCAGAGCATATTCCGCTGAAGAAGACTCATTTGTATAGCTAAGGTCTGAAGTTAACTAGGGTATATTAAATCAATGAACTAAATAATTTGGGTGATAGGGAACATTTATTGTATCTGTAATAAGTTAGCGAGAAATATTGCATCGCGCTCGGATTTAATTATAATGATTTCTGGTAGGGAAATTTTGGATAAAATGAAAGAAAAAGGAAACATTTTTTTTGGAAGGGAGGGAGTGGGAGGTGTGTTCTTTCTATTTCTACAAAAGTTTTGCTATGTACTTACTTAGGAATTTTTATTGAGAAATACTGTTCGATATGACCCTATTATAAACATTATGCACTATTCCGCTTTCCTTTGTTTATAAACACCTTTTCGTATAGAATCATGGCGAAATGTTCAACATAAACTATCGTTTTTTACATAATACTGTTCCTCATGATTGCAGAGAGAATCAAAGGAGCAGTATGATGTGCGAAAAGCATTTAATAGACATGAGCAATAGAATTATCGAACCTTTCTGCCGAACTTATCTGTACATTAAGCATGTCAAAATAGAGGGTCAACACGGACTTAATAAATATGGTTTTAAACTTTTGTGGACTGTAAAAAAAAATTATGAATATTTTTTATAAAAAAAAAGCCCGAGGGTAATTATTAAAAAATGGATTAAACTGATTACAGAAATCATACGTTGAAAGCTTTGTAGCTTATTAGTAACATTATACAATGAATTCTTAAATATGTTATTGGAGAAGTGAGGAATACATTAATATAACATCGCGAGAAAATTAATTTCTATGTTATTGTTTTATAGCCTCGATAAAAAGTCTTTTCAAATTTATATGCTATCATTGGTTTAGTATTTTTTTAAAAAATGACATCAAATTTTTTGAAATTGTTTCCATGTTTTAAGAAACCAATTGGTACCTTTAAGAAAGGAATTGCATAATAATTATTACATTATATTGTATAATCATCATCATTAGATTTAATTATAATATTTTAATTACTAATTACACATTAAAATAACAGACTTTCAAAAATAACTTTCTGTTTTTATTATTAAATACCCAAAGGGCTATTGTTTTAGTCAACCCAAAAATGTACTTGACCACTTTTCAAAAATTTATCTTGTTTTTGCGTATATTTTTTATGTCTGCTTCACCAGTAACGAACACAATTTTCAAAAATATATCGTAATAAATTTCTCTTGAACTTTTTATTAGATTGAAATAAAATATATGCAAATAATGTCTGATACCTGCTTTCACCAGTAATGAACTCAATTTTCAAAAATATGTGGTAGTAAATTTCCCCCAATTTTTTCATTGGAATTAGGGAAACAAATATAAAAATTAAGTATCTTATAAATTTATCGGTTTATATATTACCTTAAATCATATGTAAACTGGAATCAAAATATGACTCAAAATTAATAACATTATTCAGAATTTTAAGACAACGGTGAGGCAGCCATATTTTTTAGCCATCTAAGGGGCTATTGTTTTAGGTGGATAATTTTTGGTGCACCAGATCAGTTCTCAGTTTTTTTTATCTGCTTCAATTTTAATTACATTTAGCTTAAATGTATTCAATTTAATAATTAATCGTTTACTTTAATTTTAATTACATGTAGTTGATATAATATTCATTTTAATAATTTATCGTTTGCTTTAATTTCAATATCGGAAAAGTATACTATTGTCCATTTCTTGATATTTCATCGTTTACTTTAATTCTTATATATTTAACTGAGTAATTTAATTATAATTATAAAAAAAGCGTTCCTTGGATGGCTAAATCTATTCTTTGCAAAACTTTTCATAGAACTTTTAGAATTATATTCTGTTCGTTTGATATAACAATCATATATCCAGTACTATATGGTAAGAAACATATCTGCATGGATAAAATCACTTCTTATTTATTTACTTTTTGTATACACAGATAATTAGACATGTGGTATTGTATTGTCTCAAAGAACCATATATCATACTCGAGAATAAATCAAGGGTGAAGTCGATCTCCCATTCCAAGACAGTTTCTTAGTCTCTTTTATATCTAGTAATATAATCAGAAAGATGTGCGATACGCAATGGGCATCGTACGAGCTATCAGAGGAAATAAGGATTAAGCTACTGCCTGTAGATTTTTTTGTGTTTGTTTTTTGTTTTACTCGTATGTTAGAACGCCTTATTATTATATTAATATTATTTCCATAGTTTCAGTTACAGCAATTCTCTCTTGGTAGTAAATTTGCTCTTTAGGTTCAAAAAAGTTTAAATAACTTGAAAAAAGTTAATAAACATTTGATATAGTCCACGTTTTCAGCTGTGAATCATGATTACTAATATTTTTATAATCATTAAGCACTAATTACGGTTTTTTTAAAAAACATTTCTTGGAACGATGCATGTATTTAAATTGTATAATAAGCACTTCAAAGTAGTATTAATATTTTATTAATATATAATTGTTATTCACTGCTTTTGCATAGTTATAATTTAAAGACAAAATTCATCAGAATCCAATTCTAACGATTATGTTGCATTCTTCACTGGTGAAACATCACGAAAAGAATTACATCAAAAGAAATCATACTTACTCATTATCTCTTTTGAATCTTCAACATTTAATTGTAGTTTCACTGAATGTTTCTAGTAATTCCATGATAGCTACAAATAATTTCCTGTATATATAAGCATACATTAAAATTATTTTTATGTTATTTAAAACAATTAAAGTTTCAACCGGAAATTGATTTTCGTTAGGATTCTACTCTCTAATTATAATTCTCTATTCTAACTAATACCTAATTTTAACTGGCTTACAGTAAGTTATTGACTTAACGTTGATCAAGTGCAACATGACGGCTAATGGTGAAAGGCTTCGCAATTAAAAACCATAGTTATCAGGTGAGGACTGTATCAGAGCTGGTACATCCCCCTTCAAATCTTCAAGTCAAACGATGATATTGAAACTCAATTCGACTTCACATGTTACAGCCGAAGCATTCCCTAAGATAATCTTAACTGAAACCACGTCCAGGAATTTTGCCAATCATGCATCTGTGGAGTTGGTGTGCTTATATAACTTTGATTTGCTCTTTTATAATTCCTCAGATAAGCAAGAGAGATTGGTATCTTGGCCACTATAATAATGAAAGGAAAGTGAACTCATTTTAGTAATACATATGAAATAAATTTGCCGAACGTAACAAATTTCAATTTTAAACTAAAAAAATCTGATGTGCAAAATTATTGAAAAGATTCCCGTTTTCACGCGTATTTCTAAAATTTAAACTGAAAGTGCAAAGGCTTAACTATCGAAAAAAAGAACTGCTCTGCATTAAAAAAAATACTATCAGGCCATACAGATATTGTTGTTATGGTAATAGAACCATAACAACAATTATAATATTGTGAGATTATTAAAAAAAACTAATGCTGGTTCGTTTGTTTGATGTATTATATTTCATATTTTACTCCAATAATATAAAGAGAAAGAGTTTTGTTTCATTTAAACCTTTTTTGAATAAATATTTAAGTTAAGCATTTTTTTTTTAAATTTGTGGAAATAGATTATGTAGCAGAGAGATTAATATCTTATTGAGGTTTTTTTTACATCCATATAACGTTTCCGCTATATATGATGTAACATTTATTTTTCCATTCCGATATAAAAAAAAAACAAGCGAATTACTTTAAGTACCTGGACAAATCATGTATCTTTAGTTTAAACAAAAAAGAAAACATTAGGAAATAATCAGCTGTATAAACTGAAAGAAAATCACTATTTGAAATTGAAGCTTTAAGCTGAAACCTCAAAGTAAAGATTAGTTGTAACCTGTACATTACAGAATAAAGAGAGTCTGTATTCATACTCATCCGCCCATTTCAGTCGTAAAAAAAGTGAATAATTGCTACTCTTCCTTTTTTTTTTATCGTTATTTGCTTTGTTATTCCCAGTAAAGGGTTTATAGCACCGGAATGAGAAAAGGTTTTTATCAGAAATCTAAAACAGAAAAGAACAATACCCACACGGCAGCCAGCCAACAAATCAAAAGGTAGAGACAGAATCCCAAAAACAATATCAAAGAGCTCGTTTGCCGAATCGATGAATCATTCCACATATAATTGCAGAGTTTTCACGCTATTTGATCCTCACGGATCTCCCCTCCCACCACGCTTCAGAGCCGTCTTCGAAAACAACCTTGAAAAATCATTCTTTCTTTCCATCCCCAGCAACAAATCATACATACAATTTCTTTTTTTTTTTTTTAATTTTTATTTTTCATTAATCACCCTTCAAGACAGCTGCGAAAAAGGAATGATTCTTATAACGATCCACTAACAAACATACCTTCATCTTTTCACATTTTTTATTGGGGTGGTTGAATTTCCAGTTGGGGCCGATCACGTTCTCGACACGCCTCGCTGCAACCGCAAAAACCGGACAGAGTGGAAAAGAGAGAGTAATAATCATTAATACGAAAAAATCTATCAATATAAAAAATAATAAAATAGCAGGCGAAGTTTTTATCTCTCGCATATCCAAGAACAAAAGGAATTATGTTGGTTTCACACCTCTAGAGATAAGATCTTTTTTTAGCGCTTGCACCTAACAACGGACGACAAACGCGTGCATTTAAAAACCGCATATTATCAACATATCATTACGCTCAGCAAATTAGTTTACGTATAACTGCTTTATTAATCTAAATTATTATTAGGTTCCCCAAATGGTTGGAGAGATAACAAAATGGAAAAGGGTCTTTGAACTAAGAAATATTAACTAACTGGCGGTGAATAGGTGATGTATTATGCTGATAAAGTGTGCAGATATGCTTCGGAATTGAAATTCTACCAGCGCTATCAATTTACGGGACTTCAGATGATGAGAAATTCCAAGAATAGGGCATATTCTTTTTTCATCGTACTTGTGGGCATAAAAAAATGTCTATTTTCAATGTGTTATGCGAGAAATCTATTTCATTGTATTGTGTTAAATACCTGTTCGTTGTATTACATCTATTCAGAAGGGATAGTTTAAAAAAATTCAATTCAATGTTCTCTATCTTGTCTTTTCTTTTTTTAATCGATATTAAAATATCCTTTTTGATTGCGTGATGTAAAATATCTGCTTGGTTGTGATATGCTCAATCAAAAGTGATAAGTTTTTGATAAGTGATAAGTCTTTTTTGTTTATGATTTTAAAACAATTATCTTTAATGTGTTATATTCATTAAGAAATAATCATAAAGAAATTCAGTGTAATATCATTTCGAAAAATCTAGTTCAATATTCTCTTTTTTATTTTTTGATCATTTCGTTTTAGCTGGCTTTGAAATATTTATTTTGATTTTATAATGTCAACTATCTGTTTTGATTGTGTTATGTTGATTCAGAAGTGATCTTTTTAAAAAATTAAATTTAATGTTCTCTTTACTTGTCTTTTCTTATAAAAATGATCTTTAAATATCTACTTTAATGAATGATGTAAAATATCTATTTTGATTGTGTAATGTAAAATACCTATTTGATTATATGTTACGTTCAATTAGAAGCTAAAGCTTAAATTTCAATTCAATGTCAGTTGGAGAAAATTTAATTCAATGTTACATTGAGAAGTTCAATTCAATATCATTTTAAAATCTCAATTCAATATCATTTTAAAATCTCAATTCAATATCATTTTAAAATCTCAATTCGATGTTATTTAAGCAAATTCAATTTTATATCAATCTGAAATATTTAATATAAAATTCTCTTTATTGTCTTTTTATTTACAACTGGTTTAAAAATATCTGTTATGACTGTGCAATGTAAAATACCCATTTTGATTATATAATGTAAATTATTTACTTTGAGTAACGTAAAAAATATATATATTTGATTGAGTTATGTTTATTCAGAAGAGATCGCTTAAATAAAAACTCAATTTACTCACACACACACTCAAAATCATTTTTAAAAATTTACCTCGCTATTCTCTTTCTTTGTCTTTTCGTTTTCAAATGTTTTTAGAATATTTATTTCGATTGTATCATGTAAACATCTATTCGATTGTGTTATGCGCTTTCTGAAATCATCCCATAAATAATTCAAAACAATTTCAAACATTTCTACGTACAAAATCACGCTTATAAACTTATTGAAAAGAAGCAATATTTTTTTTCAGCACATAAATAAATAAAATTAAAAAATCTAAAAGTGTTATGCAAAGTTTTGCAGGGAATAGATTTAACCACCTAAGGAATGTTTTTTTTTTTATAATTATTATTAAATTACCGAATTAAATTATAGGAATTAAAGTAAATGAAATATAGAGAAATGTACTATAGTAAACCTTTTCGTTATTAAAGTTTAAGCAAACGATAAATTATTTAATTGCATATATTTAAACTAAATGTAATTAAAATTGAAGGAAATGATAAAAAAAAAAATAAAAAGTGATCTGGTACGCAAAAAGTGATCCAACTAAAATTATAGCTCCTTGGGTGGCTAAAAAATGCATCTAAAGGGTATCCAACCCATCAGTATAAGGAAACGTCCAAAATAACAAAGACGATGAAATCCAAACCAGATTTAAACGTGTAAAAGAGACTATGATCTGCAAATATATAACGGTTTTCAAACAATCGCAGGAAAGGAACGCATGCACTCATACATTCAAGCGAGAACTTATTAAACAAAAAATTGATATAAAAAGTAGTATAACCAGTTATCGAAAACACATTATAACAGTTAAGAAGAAAACTTACTTCCTCTACAGAGATTAATATGGAACAACTAGAAAAATATATTTCTGTAAAAAACACAGTAATTGATGGGAAAAACATTTAATTGAAAATTTATGAAAAAATGTGTGAAAATGTAATTAGCAGCTACAGAAATTTTTTAATGTGATAAATAACTAATAATTTCGATTAACTACTCTAATAACTTCCGTGAACAATTCTAAGTTTAATATTTGGAATTTTGACTAATATTAAAATTGTCAATTACAAGGTTTTATAATAAAAAATTCAAAAGGATTAACTCTAATTTATGTAAAAAATTATCTCAAATAAAGCAGTTTGGAACTTTATGCTATATAAATTTATGTAACAATTTTTTCGGTTAAAGCTAATTGTTTATACGTGAAAGAACGAATTATTCGTTCAAAGAAAATGAGAAAAAAAGAAGAAAAATACCTTCACTCTCCTTGTGGAAAGTCCAAAGTTTCTCCAAAATAACTTCAATACGCAATGAAAAGTTTTAAAAAAATGAACAATTCAAACAATACACAAGGAGAATTTATACATTTTGTGTGTGTGTGTGTCTTAAAGTTTTCATTGATTAAGTACTAATTCGAATATGTATATAAATGTGTCAATTTATTTCATATGAGAAATAAATTTCAGTTACTACAGTACACACTAAGCCCAGAAATTAAAAGGTCAACAAAGTATGGCCTAAAGGCGAAATCTGTCCTACAGTCTATTTTTAATCTTTTCCGCGGGAAAGTATTGTTTTTGCAAGAAGCAATTACAACAGCGTTTTTCAGATCTCGATGCACAAGTGAGAAAGATATTTCCATATTTCATAATCCATTTGGCTATCAACTGAAAAGATTTAGTCAAATTTTCAATTGCAAGGTAACGCAAAAGGATAAAAAATAAACAATGATGTTAAAAGAAATAGATCTAACCCAATTCCATAAATATATTCCAAAATGTGAGTGAGCGAAAGTAAAGGTTTATGGCGCAAAAGCCCAATCTGGCTGTGCCATGCTATGCCAAGAAATGTGTATCTGTGAGCCAGATATTTGAAAAAATTCAAAAAAAAAGATTATTGGATGACGAGAAGGGTCTAACATAAAGAAAAATCTCTGGGATATCTCGGGAAAGCGTCGCCGGTGTTTACCAAAGACAGTAAACCTCATGAAAAAAGAAAAAGGTCACTAGGCTACCTCCGGGGAGTGATGCCGAACTTATCTGAAAAGATTCAGTTTCCGAGGGTCTTCTTTCGGAAGATAAATACTGTTATTTAAATTAATATGTTGAAGGATTTATATCTGTACTTGAGAGTACTTATCAATGGAGAGAATATTTTCCAAAATCATGTATGTAAAATTTCAAAACAGATCATTATGAACCGACAACCATATACAAGCAACTTTGATTTGTTGATACGAAGTACTAATTTTGAACTCAAGTGTGATAAAATGCTATCTCAGAGAGAACAATTACATTCATTGCAATATGGTGCGAAATTCAACAAGCTCTGTAATATGTTTATTAATAAATGTGTATGTTAGTATGTTGCAAATATTATGTAAAATATCACTTGCACTAGCATAAAAAAAATTAAGCCTTTTTTTTTTTTTTTTCTTTTTTCTGTTCTATGAGTAGAATTATCCATGCAAATAGTTTCGAGTTTGCTTACCTAGCCCACTGAGCATTAAAATGTTATGATATTGGGCTTTCCAAAAAGATTGTATGCCAAACCCTGCAATAAATAAAAAAAAAATCAACAAATTTACTCTCAGGAAGTTTACAACATCGATTACATTTCAATTAGAAAATCTTACAGTGTTACTGTTGCGTGTAGTTTCATCTGTATTGTTTATTTCAAATTCTATTCGGCACCGTTTGCGATCTTCAAAACTCTTTCATAAGATAGCATTCATTTCTTTTCACTTTATTGGTTTTCGTTTGTTTCACTTATTTTATTACCATTTTTGGTAGAATTTTTGTTCGAAATTATTTAGTTAGTTTAGTTTGTCATAATTTTTTTTTTTAAGAATTCAATTTTGTTCATCTCTGATGTTCGCATAAATAGTTGACAAACCTTATAAGTAAAATTCTTAAGAAAACTTTCATTCAAATAAACTTCGATAATTTTTAACGATCGGAAAAGACATAATATTTGTGCAGCAATGGAATCCCACATACTGCTATATAAAACAGAATTTAAGTAGTAAAACATTAAAGACAAAATACATAATTATTTTGCTGTAATAATTCAATAAATTTTTTTAATTCCGCTGATATGCTCAAAATTAAAGGAGTCCAAATATTTCTGAAGTAATTTAATCAATAAATTAAATTGAAGCTTGTTTTATTTATAAGATACGACTTCCAAAAAAAGAGGTTCCGAATATATCTACATATAATAAAATAATACACCATAACATTTTTAACATGAAACAAAATTTGATAACTGTATCTGACTCACGATGAATGAATTTGGTTTATACTAAGTCAAATTTCCAGGACAAGATTTCGAGAACTCTTTCATTAATATTATATTGTGACATAACGTGAGAACCGTTCCACGTTCAGTATTCATGATTCTAGCTAATGAACTTTCTAAGCATGAAAAATACATAAAATAAAGTCTAAGAAGTGACCTTTAAAATAAAGTCTAAGTAGTTCCCATTGAAACGGCTCAATTAGAGACCATTTCAATGGGAAATTGAGTTTCAAATTAAAGATTATAGATATAAATAAATATTATAAGACAAAATGATATTTCTTCGATGTGTATATTCATTGTACCGTGTGAAAAGATATATATATGTGTGTGTGTGCATATGTGCGCGTGTGTGTGTGTGTGTGTGTGTGTGTAATTCATAAATAAACTAGGAAATTATAATTCAATAATTAAAATTAAAGCAATGCATAAAAACACTAAACCAATAAGAAAGAATATATATATCAAATCATAAAATAGACAGGTAGACAGAAAATTGTAGGCAAAAAGTGAATAAACATACATTATTCAAATTTAACAAAAAGTATAATTATTTAAAATTCAAAAGAAAGTAAATTAAATGAAAAATAAACAAATACTTGAAATATCAGGAAAAGTACAGTTATTGAATAAACGTACAAAACTAAAAATTTGAAGAAAAATATGTTTAAAAAAAATGGGAAATAATGTATTTAAAGCTGTAACAGGCTTTAGAATGTTAAACTGGGTTATTCTAGAATTATTAGACAAACTATTCCCCTCAGCAAAATATATTATTAATAAACGGCGATAAAACCCAAAAAATACACTTGTAAAGAAATTAAAGGCAAAATCAACAACATAAAAAAACAATTGAGAAAAAGGCATTACAAAATCCGAGTACTTGAAAAAACTATAGAGCAGAAATGTTATTAAAAACACAAAAAATGAACCGAAATTAAAAAAAAATGCATGAACATATATCACCACGCTCGTAGAAAATCTACAAAAATGGTGTACAAAATACATTCAAAACTAAGGGATCCTTTGTTCATGAACTTACAAATATTCTTTAAATTAAAAAAAAAATAGAAAATATTATTCACTTACTTGTTGAAAACAGTGTATACAAATACTACAAATCGAACACAGTCGTGAAAATACAGATATAATTATTCAAAAAGAAAATCTCTTACGTCTCTTGTTACGAAAGCTAATTCATAATGACCACGTCGCACACATCGGTGTAATCTGGAATTTTATAGAAAAATATCATTTATATTCATCTGATAATGAGAAACATGAAATGATTTACATGGCCTCTCCAGTCCTTGAGTAGAATTAAAAATAAATTTAGAAACTTCAAGTAAGAAATACTACATATTTAATTTTGTGAGATAGGATTAGAATAAATAACGATCACCCGTTTTTGGAAATCTTATGCAATTACCATTGAAATTAAGTAATACATTTTGAGAATAAAATCTGCATTTTAATTCGCGTCATAAATGTATGTAGTTTTAAAATTAAATCCAGTATGTACAGTTTTTGTTAGCATACCAAAATATTTAATCAAACATGTACTATATTAATTGATAAACACGGTTTTTTTTATACTCAGAATGAAAATCTGTTTATGAAAAAATATATTGAAGATTTACGTTATATAATTATACAAAAATACTAGGATTCTAAGTAAGAAATACAGAGGATCTTAGATTATTTAAAATATCAGAGCTCATTCTTTTTTAAAAAAAGCTGATCTATATTGACACTATTTAGATGTAAACAGTAGAATATAAAAACAGATATGAAAGCTAAAAATTTGAAGAAAAATATATGTATAAAAAAAGGAAATAATGTATTTAAAGCTGTAACAGGTTTTAGAATGTTAAGCTGAGAAAACAATCTGTTCAAATCAGAACTGGTATTTCAATCAAAGCAAAACCAGAATAGCTGTTTCAATTTAGATAGTATCAGAACTATAGTATCTCATACTCCAAACCTCTACATCAGACCTCTATTTTAGCTTTAATTCTTGGAAAATCGCAAAGAATTATGATATATTATGATTTATTTGTACTGACTAATTAATAAATTGAAATAAAGAGAAAAATTAAACAGATGTAATGCAACTTGATAGAGAAATAAAAAATTTAATTTGGAAATGTTTAATTCAAAACAAAACATTTACTTTCTTACATCACTTCATGGTAGATTCTTATTCTGCCTGGATAAACAATTCGACCAAAATTCAAATATTAATAGAGATTTGGATTCAGATACAAGAATCTATATCTGAATCAAACTATCCGGCTTCAATTTACATGTAAAGCAAAATATTTTTGTATAAATTCCCTGATCCTAAAAAGCTTTCTGTAAGTTTTATAGGTATGGTAATAACATTAGCCGTAAGAAATAACTCTGTCTTGAACGATTAACTTGAAATTTTTAAAATAAATTGACCAGTAAAACGTACCTTATATTATTGTTACCATTAACAATCTAGACATAACACGTAAAACATATAAGGTTCTGAAGTTCAAACACAATACCAACTTTTGGCACACATACGCACACCATACACAAAAGAATGAAAATAAACGATTTTGAGATAAAAATCAAATCATTACATTCAACATTAAAATAACGTAAACGCTGAAGTATTAAAGTGTATAATAATATTCTGTTCAGATATTAAAATTAAAACAAGCGATAGATTATTAAATCAAATAATCATAAGAGAAATGTAATTACTGTTGCTGTAAAATGAAAATATAAGATTAATCTATACATATTGTTCTATTCACAGCAGATAATATCGGTTTCCTTTGTAATATACTCGATGGAAAAGAACACAGTTTATCTTATTCTGTGCGATTCGATGACTCAAAAATATTATGTTTATAAGAATTGATGCTTGAAAATGATTTTTGGAATACTCTTAATTAAAATATATAAGCTTGATATGTTTTCGTAGAAAGGAGTTAAGTATCAATATTATAATGCTTCGTGTTAAGACATTTAATTAAATTAATTTAGTCACATTAATTACAAAATACGAACTTGAAATCAAAAGTTTCGAATTTCATATAATTAGAGATGAGGAATAAAAATCACTCTACAGTTCTTATAATTAAAAAAAAAATAGTTTCAACATAAAATATAACTGAAAATTACTTACCTTTCATATAGATGTTACGATAATTCTAATTTAATCGAATTCTAACACAGGATGAAACGCAAACTGAATGTCAATTCTGTATCATAAGTTTACAACTGTATTAATGCTAAAATTCTAAAAAATACAACTAAGTTTCATTTCCAGATACATATTACCAAAAATTGCAAAACAAATATTATGTACAATAAAATAATCTGATAGGCAGACGATAATTTTACAGGACTATTAATGGCCTGATTAAAATTTTGAAAAGCAGACGATTTTTTACAAAAATAAGTCTTAAATTAAAATGTTACTCAGATGAATGATGGGAAATAATTATATGAATAAGAACACAGCTTTACTTAATGGTAATAAGATAAGTGATAATAAAACATCTAACATTATTTCATTAAAAGGAATTTTTTTTTTACTTAAACAATTACAAAAAAAAATAATTTCTTTTAAAAACTACGCAGACTACTTCTTTTGAATTTAAATACTCAAACATAACTTCTGTACGGAAAAATATTATTTTGACTTTTATTTCTAAACGATATTTTTATGAAGAAACTTAATTTTCACACAATTTTAAAATTGTTTTTCGCATTTGGGAGTACGATCTTGAAATCAAAAGATTCGAATTTCATATAATTAAATAGAGATGCCGAATAGAAGTCCCTATATATTTCTTATAATAAAAGAAATCGTATTAACATAAAATATAATTGAAAATTACCTACCAGCAAAGCAATTCAAGAAAATCTAAAAAAAAAATTCGGTTTCCAAATATTTTTTATTTTAATGCGCTTTTTAAATATCGAAAAATAAATCGAATCTTGTTTCTATCATCCATACTACCGCTCTCACTACAAAATCCTTTAATCTCAGAACTCCAATTCGATTGGAAAATTTCTGGTAAATACATTAATGCATTATTGACCATGAATGTAGATACAACCATAACGCAGAAGGTAAATCCCAACAGATTTTGCATTGTGATATTCAAATTGTGAATTTTTTATTAGTTTCACAGAAATCACTAGAGTATTTTAGTGACATTAAATGAAAAAGACATCCTATTTTTTTTAATATTCACATATCACCTGATCTTTATTACGGGATTAATTTTTATTGTCGCCGATTATTCAAAATGTATAACTTCAGTATAAACCTAATATGTAACCATTTCCAACTGAGCCAATCAGATAACTTGCGGTTACTGGCGAACCACAAACACGATTGAACTGTAAATAATGATTTATGTTGTCTATTTCCTCACAAAAGAAAGTCGCAACGGTTTTGGTCTGGCGACCAAAGACTATCAATTTTTAAAAATTAGTTATAAACTATCAGATTGAATGTCATAATCAATAAGAAAAAAAATCATATGCAAAACGATAACCGAAGCTAGATTATTGCGTGATAATTTTATTACCAGAACAAAAGTGAATGTACTCACACATTTCAGACGGATGTAAGAGCCTAAAAGAGATAGATGACTTCTTTAATATTTTTTTAACAAGACAATGTGTGAGGAAGCAGTAATTAAAATTCAATCTTTTAAAGAATCAAAGGACATTCGATCAGTTGGAGAAGGAAGTAAATTTGACTAATTATTTTGTATCAGCATATTCTTAGACCATTGTAAACTAAACGCATGTTGCGTTTACTCGTAGACAAGATAAGCGCCTTGTCGTCTATTCAATCATTTTCAATTTTATCTGCATAATTTGATCACATGTTTCTTTACACGCATAACAATATTTTTATGCGTCGTATTTTTCATGTTGGGTCATTTCCAGTAGGA
Organism: Nephila pilipes; assembly: GCA_019974015.1. Lineage (NCBI taxonomy): Eukaryota > Metazoa > Arthropoda > Arachnida > Araneae > Nephilidae > Nephila > Nephila pilipes. The sequence goes on from BMAW01131710.1 coordinate 181,355, forward strand.
AATTCGGCATCACTTACATAGTATAGGATTATTCAAGGCCACGGTAGCCTATTGGTCATGGTTTTGGATTCGTGGCCAGCGGGTTTCGCTCAGTCGCAGGTTCAAGCCTTGACCACTGAAGGCTCATCGTGTAGCCGGGGTTGATGCACATTGAATCTGTCGGGGCCCAAAGTCCTCCCGTTGGCGTGGTGTGGAAGTTAGGAGAGGGGGTGCCACCTCAGGTGACGTCCTCGTCATTTCTCGAGGTTCAAAATTATGAGGCCCGTTACCAATAGCCCTCGTGTTGCTTCCAGTGCGACGTTAATAAAAAAAACTATAAAAGAAATGATTATTCGAACTGAATCATTCGATTTCAAAATGCTTTAATTTCATAAATAAATGACCCAGAAGGGTAAGTAATACATAAGAGCAAAGGAAAAATTAGAAGTTTTTTTTTACAGGTGTTCGATATACCTTCTTTTATTTACAAATATAATGCCATATAAATATGTAAATTCCTGCCAAACACGTTGTAAAGTGTCAGTGGTAATTGATTGCCCCGCTACAGAAATCCATTGCTTAAGTTCACATAAATTTGCAGGTAATGGCGACGTATACGCTTTATCTCTTACAAACCCCCTAAGAAAGGAATCGTTTGGGGCCATACGGGGTGACTTAGATGGCCATCTGTGTAACATCAAGTCCACTACGACCGATCCAATTGCGAGATAGCTCCGTGAGGGCTTCTAAATCAGCTTTCGAGAAATAGCATCAAAAAGAACACACGAGGGCTATCTATTTTTTACATTATAAAACTTTCACATTTTTTCTTTGTATTTATGTGAACAAACATAAATACAAAGAAAATTCATTCTATGTCGTTTATTTTAGAAAATATGGAATTTTGAAAACAGATTAATTGCTTTGAACGACCCTGTATTTAATATTTACAGTTCACTTTTTCTATATTCAGATCATACTTTGATGGAGATTTATCATATAGTAGGCAGTAAAACCTCGTAAAGGGGACACAGTATTTAAAAAACGACCTATATATTGAGCAACTTTTATTGCCTTGTATTACTTGTATGGTTTTTCTAAATGTTATAGTCCTACATACATTATTTAGTAAGTTATTTAAATTTTCTTTAACAGTGGGCCAAATCGTTTCACTGACCTTTCTGTGCTCTTGAAATGTTTTGTCTGAAAGATAACAGAAACAGAAAATCTCTTATAAGGTAAGTTTCAAACTACAGATGATTGCATTCGCTGAAAATTCTAACAGTAGTACTGTAGCTGGGCATTTCTCCTAAAAATGAAAAAAACATGTTCGAGATTGGAGGGAGGAAAAGCCCCTTGAATTAACAGAAATTCCAAAATAGAAAAAAGTCAATAACAACCCTGTATAACAGACATTTACAAAAGTAAAATAATCCCTTTTTTAAAAAGAAGGATCATTTTATTAAAAATTATTTTCCTTATAATTTTAAAGATGGCCGCGGTAGCCTAGTGATTACGGCAGTGGACTCATGGCCGGTGGTTTCCGTCGAATCGTAGGTTCGAACCTTGATGCCCCTGAAGAACCGCCGTGTAGCAGGAGCTGATGCACGTTAAATCTGTCGTGGCTCAAAGTCCTCCCCTTGGCGTGGTGTTGGAAGTTAGGAGAAGGGGTGCCAGCTCAGGTATCGTCCTCGTCACTTGACCGAGGTTCAAAATTCCTACGTCGCCAAGAGCCCTCATTACCTTGTACACTTTATTAAACTTGATTTCAAAATTGTGTAAAATCTTGTGTTATTTTTTCAATAAATGCTGATTGCGCGGGGGGGGGGATTGTTTCCCGACGGCGGGGGTTGCAGCTCTAAACCATTTGGATGAGCTCGGTCCCCTTTGGTATTCTGCCAAGAACCCTCGTGTTGCTTCTAGAGCGACGTCAATAAAACCTTATAAATTTAAATGATATACAAACGAAAGAGATAAAACCTTGTTATATTTGGCGATTTATCACTTTGGCGTTTAACAATAAAGTACCTGTGTTATTTGAGAACAAGGGAATCCGTATGTAAGCCAACACTCTTAATTTAGTTATGTAAAAAATTCCAAAAATTACCGGTTTTTACTCGGAAATATACAACATATAAATAAATATATTCTTTTGCACATAATTTTGAATATTAAATTCTTCTAAAACTGTACAGTAATTTTTCGCCCACCCTTTATGAACTGGATAGAGCATTTTGAAAAAAATGCTATTTTCTGTCTATTTCTGCCGAATTAAATATCCAAGTAGCCAAATGGTCAAAGTCGCGACTTTATGGACGAATTGGCTTAAGTTGAGTCGTGCGTTCGAGCCCTGTTTCTACTCTTAAGATCCTTCCGGTAGAGAGTTTGATGCACGTAAAAAATCTGTTAATACTCAAAGTCCTATTGTTGGCGTGATGTAGAAGTTAGAAGGTGGAGTGCTAGCTCAGGTGTCGTCATCGTCATTTGATCGGTGTTTAAAATTTCGCGATATGCAGCCAACCGCTCTCGTGTTACTTCTAAGTGCAAAGTTATTAAACTGTCAATGAAACCTTCATTCAAATTCGTTTTAAATCTTCACATATTCTGCCAAAATGTGCCATTTGTTAAAAAATTGTTACTATATATAGCTCATTGAAACACAAGTAATTCAGCTTAAAAGAAATTTTAGAATATTAGATCTGTAATAATTGCAATAAAGAAACAATTTATCATTCGTTACATTTGCTATTGTTAAAATGAGAAACTACATTCATGTGAAAAATTAAGAGAATCTTCACATTATTTCGAATTTTTTTGAAAAACTAATAGACAGATTTTAATGAAATTTAGTATGAATATACACTTATAATAGAGAAAAGAGTGTATCATTCTAAAGTCAATTTATAAAAGCGTGGTTATCTGTAAAGCTCATAGTGCAGAGATATATAAAATCTACGTTGTGATATCAAACTGAAAATGAGTTTAATATGGGATGTGGTCCCATCCCACAGCTAGATAAGCCACGCAGGGTTACTGCATACGAGAAAGGGGTCAGTTGAGAAGTCCCTGTGGCAGTCGATTTCTCTCCTACAGCAAGGAGGAGGGGGATCAACTCTCCCGGGTTGTTCTCAGAGGGAGATGGCGAGATGCAATTGCTCTCCCAAGAGCGTTCCAGACATATTCTTTAAGGTCAAAGTCATGAGATCTGGTTGGGCAATACAACGGAGATTATCCTCATTTTCCAAGTAATCGTCGACTAACTGAGCCCTGTATGGACGAGCGTTGTCTTCCATTAATAGAAACCCAAAACCAACTGCATCCTGAAAAATCGATCTCTCTCTCATAGGGCTTCAAGTTCTCTCTATACCTCATAGCAATCAGGTAGTCTTTGTGTACGCAGCGGTGTGCGTCTGTCCTGCGTAATGCTGCCCAAACCATTACATCTCCACCCCCGGAAAGATCTTTTACCTTGAAGAAAGAGGAATGATATATCCCAGGCCCTCTCTAGTTACAAAAACGCCTAGAATCAGTTTCCAGGCTGAATCTCGACTTACCTGTAAAAAGCACGGTGCACTATTGAAGTCTGGTCCGAGACGCATGTGATCTGTTCCATGCTAAACGCGCTCTCTTGTGCTCTGCATTGAGAGGGACGCAAATAACGGGTCTTCTAGTATACAGTCCTTCCTCATGAAACTTGGAGTTGAAACAACTTCAACCAAAGTGAAACTCTAACGGCAGCATACAGCTCAAGTGAGAGATGTGAAGCGGTTGCAGTCCTGTGCTGCCATGCTGAAAGTGACAAATAACGAGCCTAATTCGCCCTCATGGATCCTTGTAGACCTTGTCCAGGTATTTTCGATACGGATCCAGCATCTTGAAGCAGTTTCCACGAACTGCAGATGACACTGGTCTGTAATTGAGCTCTATTCGCACCTGAGCTAGTGATTGGCCTGACTCCAATCTACCGACTATTCTACATCTCGTTCCGTCATCCATGAGTTCGAGGCTACTTATTTTATCTGATATCGTATAAAATTTACCCAACTCTTGCGAGAAACCCGAGATCGTCGTTGAAGAGTATGAACATACAAATTATCAACAACCCTTCGTGCGTTTATGTCCCCTTCACAGTATTATTATTATACTTAATAATCCATAATATTAATTAAAAAATAAAATTTACATTCACATTTTATTCCTAATAATGTTATAAACATTAATATGTTGGGGTTTGAAATATTTTACAAGCATCATAAACTGCTAGAAATGTATAATTTTTCATTATTGTTGTGTTATAATTATGACAAAAGCATTTTTTTTTTAAATGATGTTACAATTCAAGGTCAGTAACACGATAACTTAGCGGCCGTGGTAGCAGAGCAGTCATGGTCGTGAACTATGGCCGACGCTATTTCGGTCGAATCGAGAGCTCGAGTCCTGATGCCGTTGAACTCTCGTCATTTGGAGATACTGATGCAGGTTAAGTCTGTGGAGGTTTTAAGTCTCCGTGATGGCGTAGTGTGCAGAGTGGGGTACCTCTTCAGGTGTCGCCCTCGTCACTTGACAATGGTTCAAAATCATGAGAGCCTTCGCCAACAGCCCCTCTCTTCACCAATTTCAACAACATTTCTGAATAATTCGACTTCCTTGTTCTATATTTATAATTATATTACCTTGTGTATATGTGTAAGATTTTGTCTAATACCTCATTTTTAGTCCACGAGTTTACAGACATTTTTTTTGTATTGTGCCCTTTAGTCTAATAAGTATCGCCTGTTATAAATATTATTTTTGCAAGAAAATTCTACTGTGAATTTCTTATTCTTATCGCATACATTTTGTGCTTCGTAAACACACTATAAAATTTTAATTACCTTTGAATTTCGCAATTATGTAATATCATAAAATTCCAATATGTACTGTTATATCCTACCCTTACTTGCTGAAAGTTTTCCTTTGACAATAATTGCTCAGTGCGGGGGCGATTGTCTCTGGAAGGCCGGTTTATAGCTTTAAGCCCTTTTGGTGGACTTTGTCTCCTTGGGCATTCTGCTAATAGCCCTCATGTTGCTTCAGAGTATGACATTAATAAACAATCAACCAATAAAATAAACTAATTTATAGTAACTTCATAGAATGCCTTTATATTTTCAAAACTAAGTTTTATATCATTTTTGTATAATATTAATATCTAATAAATCGTTTAGATTGTAGATGTAATCTTTGTAGATAATAACTTAAAATAAGTGAACAAATTCGATATAATGTGAAAAATATTTCTAAAAAGATTATAGATTATATTATTTAAAACACTCACAGGTGTTTGTTTCAAAAATTGATTTTGAAGTTTAATTTTTAATTCATCTACCAAACTTAGATGGTTTTAGCATTAAACTTCAATTTAATGCTAAAACCATCATTCATTATCAAATACGTTGCCAAATAATGCTCTCTTAGAATAGATTTCAAACTCCAAATCTGAACTGATAGTCGTATAGCACTAAAATAGGATTCAGACTTATCAAATTATCAAAAAAATTGATAAAAACTCAGTGGTGTTACTGAATTATCTCCCCCCCCCGCATATTCTGACACCATTCCTTGAATTAATGTCATCAATCGAAAATCAATCTCCCATTCCTGAACACGAAGTCGGCTTGAATAAAATATTAAGTGGAAATCATCTCTCTTCCCCCCATACTTCCATCGGGACATAAATCTGAAAAATATCTATTATATGAGATACTAATATCACTCCACGTTTCTAAATATCGACGTCTGATATATATTATACTGAGGCTTCATTTCGGCGATTTCTCATATAAACGTTTCCGAAATCTATATATCTCATGAATAATTATATCCCAAGTTTTCGATACGGTATAACAATTTTTCTTAAATTCGGTTTCGAGAGTAATAAATTCAAAATTCATCCGCCACTTCGCGTAAGGGGAATCGAAGCCTCACGATTCCCACAAGGGAATCGAAGCGAAACAAAATCGGTCTTCTCCCCTCTTTGATTAGATCTTCTTCGTTTTAGAGCGAGGGTGTTGGGTTTTCCTGAAGAGCACGTTAGCTCATTAAGGTCGTCTCTTACCTGGTCGGCATTAATATTTCAAAAGTTACCTTTCGGCTCCGAAAACGTCATTAATTCCGAAAATTTCCGAAAAGTCACCAAGCCCACATGTTAATTACTCTTCCTTCTCTCATCTGAGCAAATGCTCCATTTAAATAGGGAGCACACGCAAATAACCGAGTGGGGTGCAGGAAACATCTACCAATTGGTATTCGTAGGAATTCTGGATGCGACAAGTATATCTCTGCTGGGTGCTATTGGGATGGTAAGGGTCTCTTGCTATTGCAATAGAACCAGACTACGGTGTCGTTTCAAAAGACCTTTGAAACTATATCCAGCAATCATTTGGCCGCGCGTTCCGAATCTTAATGAGCAGTTTACATATGTAATGTCTGAAGAGTGGTGTTTGGAAAGATAATGTTATTGAACTTGTAATTGTGTGGGATTTGTTCGTAGATGTATATGAGCACGGATGCTCATTGAATTATTCATCCGGAAGAATTCAATGGAAGGATTTGTGAATCATTTATTTGCAGTCTATTTTAGAATGATGAATTATATTAAACACGAAAAGGCTTGCGAAATTCTATTCACGTTTATGTGTGAATCTGTGCACAAAATGTTGGGATTTGTTGGTATTCAAGTTGTCTTGCAAAAGAAGTCTTGTTGTAAGTTATGTTCAACCAAAAAGGATCCATGTCAGTTATGATAATTCTGAGACAATATTTGAGAATAATTTAAACTGATTTATATTTCTGCGTATATTTATATTAATAGTTGGATTGATGTGATGAAATTTGTCTGAATAACCATAGTAATTGAGTATTCTTATTTCCTGCAATTGAAACTTTCGTAACATTCTAATTTGTAATCAATATCATACAGCTTTTTCTTTAATCCATTGTGTTTTGCATTGCTGTTTTTTGAAAAAGTGGTATTACTAATAAGAAAGACCATTTTCGTTACAGACTGCTTAATAGTTTTCTTATAGAAAATTATCTGTTGATTCGGATTTTTTCCCCCGTTTCTTTCATGGGTTTTGAAATCCCCATTCTCCAAACCTGTATGAGATATAAAGATCTGTCAGTTATTCTTGCGTTTTCTGTTCCATTTATATTTTATATAGATTCATATCCAACACGCACAAGCAATGTAGCTAATTGTAGATTTTATAACAGCCATTTTTTAAGTAATTTTGAACGCTTCAAAAACTTTTAAAAATGTGGAAAAACTGATATATATATATTTTAAAGAAATGTGGAAATTTACCTAACTTCTCTAATAGTTCGTTTCTTATTTACTTCAAATAATGTTGTAGCAGTCGCGGTAAGGGAGTGGTCAAGGTTGCAAACTCTCGAAGTTCCAATCGAATTCGGGAGTGGAGTCTTGAAACCATTGAAAACCCGTCATGCAAAACGATGGGTGTTTGCTATATGTTAAATAGTTCTGCTCTTCAAAAGTGCTTCCCGTAGTGTGAATAGGAAATTTGGAAAATGAGGTATCAGCTCAAGTGTCGTCTTCATCATTTGACAGTAGTTCAATATTACAAGGTCCATCCCCAATAATTCTTATACCGTTTCATATAGGACCTTCATTTAAACTAGCCATCTATACTATTGGTGTACTGTAACAGACTATAATAAACTTAAATATGCATCTAAACCTATATAGTAGCTTAGTGATCACGGACTCAAGGCCAGCAATGTTTTCGTGCGTTCGATCCTTGATGCCATTAAAGACCGACCGTATTACAAAGCTGATGCATTTTAAATCTGGTCGAGGTCCCAAATCCTCCTGTTGGCTTAGTGTAGAGATTTGGAGAGAAAATTGTCAGCACAGGTGTCGTCCTCGTCTCTTGACTGAGACTCAAAATTACGAGGTCCTTCGTATTGCTTTTCAGAGAGAGAGAGAGAGATTAGTTAAACGATCACAATCACATCTAAATCTTTTAATCATAATGTTCTCCTGATTCATAGAGTGGGGGAAATAGGATAGCAGCGGGGCATTTTTTTCAAGGTGACTAGCTTATATCTTGTTAATAGAAGGTACTGATATCATCTTATTGACAATATATTTAAACAAAATAAAAATTCTTATTACTTTACATATTATATATATACTTAAGCATTTTGTTGTGATGTGACTTGCTCCATATGGTGTAGTTGAAGGCTATAGACCAAATCTATGAAATCCAAAATTTTCAAGGAACCATTTACGAACTGAGGTGTTGTTATGATATATACCCTGTAAAACCCCAAACAATAAAAATATGTTTCCTAGAATCCTGGTTGGGGGAATTACAATTAGTGCAGATCAGATAAGCTTCTTACCTCTTGTCAAAAAAAAAGATACCTAGTGTGTCCACTAGCAAGTCCACAAATGACTGTTTGTGAAAACGAAAAACTATTCAAACGCATTACTGTGGATCGATTTGTATAACAATTATCTGAAATCAAGCTTTGACCTTTATTTACCGATGTGTAATAAGAAGGAAGTTCTGTGTTTTCATCGATAATTAATGTCATATATTATATCTAAAATATTTTAAAACGTTTTTCTGAATTTCACTTGGTGTGTGTGTGTGTGTCATCAAATTTTCGATCGTTAATTTAACCAACTTCCCATCAAGCTAGAGCTTTGAAATTTTGGGAATCGTTCGTACTCGCCTAACAATGCAATATTTAGACGTTTGCGACAAGTTTTAACTAATATTTTCTTTAATAATGCAGTTTAGTCCAATCACTTGGCGCGATTTCAAAAATTGGCACCAAACTTGGCGATTTTTTTGGAGCTGAACTTTAATTTAAGTCCGTAAAACGGACCAGGGAAGCCACATTTGGCAAAATACCACCAAATAATTCTTGTCGTCAAGGGTGATTGGGTTAAACTGCATTCCAACCATTTAATTTACCGGATGAATTAATTAATTTTAGTGAGTTTTAACGCTTTTATGTATTTCACTTGGTGTGTGTCTGTCTCTGCGCGTATCAGTGTGTCATCAAATTTTCTATCATTAATTTAACCAACTTCCCATCAAACTAGAGCTCTGAAATTTTGGGAACCGTTCTTACTTGTCTAACAATGCAATATTTAGATATTTGCGACCAGTTTTATCTAATATTTCAATAATTTTCTTAAATAAACTTTGTCACCATATAAAAACGTTGTTTTTAAAAACGTTGGTTTTTATCTCGAATTATTTATGCATTAAATGATGTACATGAAATAGTCAAATGCCAATAGGAATATTTGCTACATTCCTCACTTATCATTAATAATTATTTTATTCATTTTCTAATTGCTTAACTTTCACTTTGATATTTAAGAATACAGTATTTCCCTTTTCCCGCACATTCACAAGGTCTTCTGTGTTCTTTATTCTCTAAATTTGTTTACATGAACGCTGTTTTTCAATTAACCCAAAACAGCTTCCACCGTAACCTTAGAACCATGAATCCATCCACTTATGTCCTCTGGAAATCCGATTCCAGAATCGAGGCTTTTCATTCGCGATATCGGGATCACCCCTCATCAAAACCACCGAATGCCAAAAGCGGCCCTTTTTCAAGATATGATAACGAATGTTCATAATCACGGACCATCCGTCATGAGACCCCACCCAGCCATCGGAATCACGAAATGCCAACTTTGGGCCCCTTCTTCCCCCCCTCGGATAGGTGGAGCCAACACCGGGCCACACATTCATGGTCAAATTCGTGTCGTTACAATCCACTGCCCGCTGTCATGATACGCCTTCCTCTTTTCCTTTGCCTGAGGTCCTTAAGGGTGATTTTGCGACTCTTTTCGGTAACCTGGTAACCATGGTCTGAGTCACGCCATTCCGTTTGTGTGTACCATTGTTTTCGAATGTATCCACCCACCTCCTGGCAAAGTGAAAGAAGGTTGATGGACTAGGGGTCCATGGTATTGAGTCTAATTGGCCAGAGTTTAATTGTGAATGGAACACTCTGAGAATACTAATGACTGACTCAGATTGGTCCAGTGGAAAAGTCCATGTCGAAGTGGTCAAAAAACCTCTTGCGGAACACAAACGTTATTTTTTTTTTATATTTAAGGTATCCGTACACCTTAAAAACGTCATTTTTGTCAAAATTTTCGATTTTCTAATTTTAATGTCAGTTTAAAATGTAAACATTTTTTCTTTCTAATAGTATTTGAATTTTGCTTATACCTTATTTAGAACTTAAGTTACAGGGATTGGAATTTTACTCGGTAGTTAATTTTTAATTGCATTTGAAAGTTTGTTTTTGATTTTTCTCAAAATGAGTTTTCTCGACATATGTACATATTTCAACGTAGATATCAGAAAAAGTTACGAGCCAAATTAATCTAAATTTTGCAAGTATCTTCCTTATATAGTTTTTAAAAACCCTTACTGCTTTCATGGCTGTAAAATTGATACGTTTTTAGTTACAAAGATGTGAATCATGTATTGTTATAACTTTTTATTATTTTTTTATTTTTATTTTTCATTGCTATTTGACTCGAAACACTATAAAAGTTGTAATAATATGATTTTCATCGTGAAAGTAGTACCAGCCCCAAAAACATTATGATCAATGCGATAAAATTTACAGAATAATGATATATTTTTGTTTACTTTTGAGTTAAGAGCGTTATTCTGATAATCAATTTATGTATTATTTTCACCATGTTTTCCCCTCCGAAATTTTTTTTCTGAATTCAAAGCTGATTATTAAATGTGTTTTTCATAGTTTTAAGTTATATTTTAACATTAAAAAATATTTTGATAGCAAATATCAATGTATTTCAAACTCTTTTCTCCGAAGGTGTAAGGATACTTAAATGTTTTTACAAATTTTTTCAGGAAATAAATATTTCCACACATTTAAATTTAGAATTTTTTTTATTAATATATGTAGAACTTTTTTTATTAATGTATGTAGAATTTTTTAATACCGTCAAAATTTTATTTTCTAATAAAAACTCTTTTTATTCGGAACGAAGTGACGTGATGTGCTAGCTTAATTTGATCAGTTTTTTTTTTTTTTTTTTTTTTTTTTTGTTCAGGAATAAAAAAAGTAAAACGTGTTTTGGAACAAAACAGTAGGTATTAAACAAGCGTTCTGAGCTTTCTTGCAGAAGACGATATTCTTTGATATTTAAGGAATTAAAAGAATGTTTTCAAGGGAATAGTAGTCTTTGCATCTCTATGTGGCATAAAATCAACCAGTCACTCAAGTAAAATGTAGAAGCATAAGATGGAACATTGCGTATTAAATTCGATTTAATTCGTTTCGGCAATCACTTTTCCTCTTGTATTTTTACGGTTCTAAATATCAACATTCACCAGTTGAGAAGCAGACTTGGTTAACTAGGTGCTCCTGACATGTGACTGATTCGACAGAGTTTAGTTGTAAACTGGAAGCTGTACTGTAAATTAAGCAAAACTATTGGGTGATTCAGATCGATTCTATAAAAAAAAGTGGGATTATAGCCTTAGCTGCTCCATATCCTACAAAAATCAATTAATCAATCTAGCTGTGAAAAAGTCCGTTTCTTTATTTATGCACTTTAATGAATATGATCCTTTGATAATTATTGCTTGAGGTTTTAATAATTTTACATGGAATATTTCAAATACAGAATAATAAATTTTATTATTTTAGTTTTAGAAATATTTAGGTTACTTAGAAATAAAACAAAATCTCATTAAAAGAATTGAAATGAATCCCCAAAATTTCTCTTCTGTAGTCACAAATCTATTTGGCTGTAGTGATATTTAATGTGTTACACAATTTTAACTGAAATATGTATCAAGACTTTTTTTTAAATTTAGATATGTGGTGTGTGTGGTGTTTATTAATATGCTTATAAAAACCCTTTCCGTCTTTAAAATCTGTCGAGATTCAAAGTCCTCCCGATGGCGAGGTGTAGAAGTTAGGAGAGAGAGAGGTGCCAGTTCAGGTGTCATCCTGATCATTTGATTTATATTCAAAGTTATGAGATGCGTCCTCGCGTTCCTTCTAATACGACGTTAATAAAATCAGTCAATGCTATTTTCTAAAAAAATTTAGAATAATAACAGCTATATGTTAGTTAAGGCCGAAGAAATGTGCTATATTCATTCATGTTTCGAAGCATGAATTATTACCTCTTAAATTTTTCAAAATAATTGCTTTATAGTTATAGAGTCAAAAATTGACTTCAAAGATTAAAAGTAAAATAAGATTTAATTGGTAAAAAGGAAATGAAATTTTAGAGATAGAACAAAAATTGAAATATAATTTTTAAAAGAGACATTAAATATTTTTCACAATTTTTTTTTCTTATTTATCATTTATCTGAAATAGCTTAACATTTTTAAAAAATTTAATACTTGTTGTTTTAATAAAATCTGAAATTCGATGAGTATTTAAATGAAAATGAAACAAAGTGCAGTACTCCTTCTATAATCCGGTACTTGGACTTTCCGACCCTTCCAGCACTCCGGCGTTTTTATAAAGGCTGAGAAGTCACAGAAAATTAATTCATGTCTTCTACTTCAATGGAATAATGTCGGCTATCAATACAAAACAAAGAAACTTTGCAGTTTTAGTTATTCCGTGTGTTTGACTATTTGCGTTTACCATATTGAGTTTTATGCAATAATACATGGCCTTTGCTATTTAAATACATTACTCATAGAGATTTTCTAGTATTCCGGTGTTTTCGGTAATGTGGCGATGATTTAATCCAATCTCTCTCTCTCTCTCTCAGCTGGATTACTGAGAAAGTAATGTATTACAATTATGTAGTAGAGTATTCTCTCATACATGTGTGAATTCATTAGTCTTCTGTTAAAACTATTGAAAGTCTTAGAAATATGAATACAAACTTTTCTGAACAGATATATTTTGAACAGAGGGTATAATGTCTACTTATATATGATTTTTCAGGTAGGAATGAAATTTGAATTTTGATCACTATCGTAATTTTAATGACAAGCAGAATCAAAAATGCATGAATATGGTTCAGAAAGCACTTGTATTTGAAGACAGAGGGCGTCATTAAGGTAAATAGTTGTTACCACTGAGTGCTGCCACCTGTTAAACGGGGCCGAAATAAATTTGACATTGATTCTTGAGTTAGTATTGATTTGACAGTCATTTGCTGCCAAATTGAAATATGATTGCAGCCAAGTCGAGTTGTTGACGTCATTTTGAGTCGAGTTGTCACCGTCGGTGGGAGCCGTATTCATCATTATGTACCGGAAATGAAGCAAAAATCAAAATACTAGGATACTTCCGGGGAAATTTTTTTCCGAAGAAGGAGAACATGATCCTATCGGAAGGAAAAGTTATGACGAAAGGCGTCATGGTCCCAAATGCGAATAACTGAGATTCAGACAACTATCTTGTAAGTCAAGTTGCTTACTAAAAACAAACCATTTTCGTTGCAACGAGCGCTACTTTTTGGATTTTGAACGAATTTATTGAACGACCCCTGTGTATTAATAGCTAAATGTTTTATCTTTAGTATTAACAAGTAATGTAAAAAAAAAAAAAAAATTAAGTCAATTCCTACTTAGATCAACAAAGAAAATTTTCATTTTAGTTACTTTTTATTAAATAATTACAATTAATATAAATATGTATATACATATGACAGAATCACAATATTAAGTGGCAAAAGAAATTTTTTTCCAGCGATTAGCATTCAGCCAAAAAAAATCGCTAAGCTTGGCAATTTTTGAAATCACGCCAAGCGGTTGAGCAAAACTGCATTTTCACCGATTAAATTTAATTAAATGAATTAATATTTGCAAAAACTGTATTAACATCGAGTGTCATCCACTACAAGTTTAAAAAAATGTATTCGAACTTGAGTGGATGAATAAAAAGTATTTTATTAATAATTGAAAATTTGAACAAGATATATAATTGAGTATATATATATATATATATATATATATATATATATATATATAGGAAAGTGTGGGCTAATAGTAGAATTTAAAAAAGACGGACACAAAAAAGAGCAGGAATTCATATTCAATTTAAAGGCAGCGAATGGTTACTATTTATTATACTCTAAAGATTTTAAGATCCAAACAAATTATGAGTTAAGTATTTTATTAGATGAGTTAAGTTTTAATAACGTAGTTTAGCCCAACCACTTCATATAATGATTTTAAGAATTGCCAAACATTTTTTTTTTTTTTTTTGCTGAACAATATTTAGACATTTGCGACAAGTTTTAACTAATATTTCAATAACTTTTTTTTAATAAACTTTGCAACCATATAAAATGTTACTTTAAAAAAAACATTATTTTATCTTGAATTATTTTAACAATGTTTTTAAAAAATATATTTTATATGTTCATTAAGCATGTACCGATATTCTTCAAATTTATTCAATAAATGCCTTACAGCCAGAAAAATACCGATTCCAAAATTCCAGCATTCAAAATAAATATCGTATACTTTAAAGAAAAAAAATTTCTCCATATTTTCAAAGCAAGAACTTTCAGGTAATTGTGATGCATATAATGCGTCTACTCACCTTAATAGTATCTCCTTATAGGTTTGTGGTTGCCATCTAGGGGAAGAAGTACTTTATTAATGGGAAGTTGTTTGCGAAAAAAGGAAATTACAGGACGCAGGGGATGTGGATCGTTTAATTGAAGGTTGCAACAGGTAGGGGCTGACCAAAAGCATCTATAAAGTGAATATCTGCGCTTCCGCTAGTAGCCGAGGATGTTACAAGCTGTAAACATGTTTTTAATCAGCTAAAACACCAGAAGGAAACTCTAAGAGGGGTGATCCTATTTGTCAACTCACCTGCTATAATATTCGCCGAATTTCAAAAACAAGAAATTCAAGCATTTTGTGAAGACTAATTAGTGACTGGTTGTTGTTGTTCTTGGAGATATTGTTCGAGTTTTCTTTAAAAACGTTTCTTTAACTTTGAGAAAGAGTAAGCGTGAATATTCTAATTTTTAATTCATTAGAATAATAGTACATAATTTTTTAAGCAATATTTGCTTATTTATACGCTGAATGAGATCAAATTAATGCAATTTTTAATCTTATAGCGGTTAATGTTTGTTTAGATCATCTTTTATAGTTTTCTTAGATGATCAAGAGTGATCGCGACAGCTTAGTGAACATGGTCGCGAGCTCACAACCGACGTTGTATCGTCGAATCGTGGGTTCGAGTCCTAATGCCACTAAAGGTGCCAAGTCCTTACGTTGGAGTGGTGTGGAAGCTTAAGTGGTGTTGGCATCTCAGGTATCGTCCTCGCCATTTGACCTAGGCTTAAAATTAAAAGGTCCGTCGCCAATAGCATTCGTGTTGCTTCTAAGTAGGACGTTAATCATAATCGATTGATCAATCCTACAAAAATATCATAATTACTTTTAATGCTTATTTTTATTAATAATAAAAATAAGCAGGATTACGCTTATTTTTTTTTTAATTCATTAGGATATTACAAGACATTTTAAGTTGATTCCTTATGAGCTCTTAAAATGAGATCAAAATCCTATAAAATTTTTAATTCAACAGAGACTAATGGTATTAGATTACCTTTTACAGTTTTATTAGATGACCATGGACAAAGAATCCAAACAGCAATAAAAATCCGGTTTGACAATTTTATTATTATGACTTAAAGAGACTAATTAAAATTCTTTATATATCGATATTCCTAAGTATTTTAAAATTTAAGTCGAGGAGAATTGATTACATGTGTTTTATATCCAAGGGAGTATCGTAAAGTCTTAATTATTACTAAGAAATAACGGAAATATCTGGATAAAACATATTCTGCATATTAATGGATGCCTTGTGTACATAATCTTGTAAATGACGCCAATGAATATTACGTCATTAGGCAACGAGCTCTCCAATATTTTTAACAATACAATTTAAATGATTTAAAGAAGAGATTCGTCTAGATGTGCAGCAGTCATGGTCTTCCGGAATTACATAAAACACATGATGGTGAGTTAAACACATATAGGGTGTAACGTAGCAAGCCTCCTCGCGGTGCACCCTGGGTAATGCAAAATCGGCTACAGCGACTGCCGCTCTCTTGTTGCTTCCATTACAGCTATTCATGTTTTGTTTGCTTTCAGGAAGCCGTAGCAAACAGCTATTCATGCTTTCATTACAGCTATTCATGTTCCGTAGTTTGAAGTAACTTGCAGTATGGAGAAGATAGAGCGAGCTCAATCTGCTACAATACGCCTTTCGGTAGTTCAAAAAATGCTGGGAGAAATGTATAACTCTAGATAGTGACTATGTAGAGAGAAGTCTTCAGAATAATCAATCAAAACTAATTTTTAGCTCGATTACTTTCTACTGGTAGTTAAATTTTCCGTGGAATAATATTTCCGATACCCAGGGATAATAATTAAAACTTTATGATACCACGCGTTCCTTACACCTATACAAGTTTCCCGAAACCAAACAAATCAAAATGAATAGCTGTAATTTACAACATAAAAAATAAATTAAAATGCTGAATATATTTTAACCAGATATTTCAGTTATGTCTTAGTATTAGTTAAATAATAATTAAAATAATAATAATAATAATTAAATTTTTACCGTTCTTCTTGTATCTTAATGAACTTTAAACTCTTTTGGCGTGGATTTGTTTCAAATGCTCAATTTTCCGTGGAATAATATTTCCGATACCCAGGGATAATAATTAAAACTTTATGATACCGCGCGTTCCTTCAATCTACGGCTTCCTGAAACCAAACAAATCAAAATGAATAGCTGTAATTTACAACATAAAAAATAAATTAAAATGCTGAATATATTTTAACCAGATATTTCAGTTATGTCTTAGTATTAGTTAAATAATAATTAAAATAATAATAATAATAATTAAATTTTTACCGTTCTTCTTGTATCTTAATGAACTTTAAATTTTTTTATGTGGATTTGCTTCAATTAATTTTCCGTGAATAATACTCGATACCCAGGATAATAATAATTAAAACTTTATGATACCGCGCGTTCCTTCAACTTACGGCTTCCCGAAACCGTAAACAAATCAATGAATAGCTGTAATTTACAACATAAAAAATAAATTAAAATGCTGAATATATTTCTAACCAGATATTTCAGTTGCGTCTAGGCATTAGTTTTCAACACAATTCAAATCGTCTCTGTATCTTAATGAACTTTAAACTCTTTTGGCGTGGATTTGTTTCAAATGCTCAATTTTCCGTGGAATAATATTTCCGATACCCAGGGATAATAATTAAAACTTTATGATACCGCGCGTTCCTTCAATCTACGGCTTCCTGAAACCAAACAAATCAAAATGAATAGCTGTAATTTACAACATAAAAAATAAATTAAAATGCAGAATATATTTTAACCAGATATTTCATTTATGTCTTAGTATTAGTTAAATAATAATTAAAATAATAATAATTAAATTTTTACCGTTCTTCTTGTATCTTAATGAACTTTAAACTCTTTTGGCGTGGATTTGTTTCAAATGCTCAATTTTCCGTGGAATAATATTTCCGATACCCAGGGATAATAATTAAAACTTTATGATACCGTTCCTTCAATCTACGGCTTCTCGAAACCAAACAAATCAAAAATGAATAGCTGTAATTCACAACATAAAAAATAAATAAAATGCAGAATAAAGTTTAACCAGATATTTATTTATGTCTAGTATAGTTAAATAATACTAAATAATAATAATACTAAATTTTACTGTTCTAATGAATTTAAACTCTTTTTATGTGGATTTGTTAAATGCTCACTTTTCTGTGGAATAATATTTGATACCTAGGATAATACTAAATCTCTTATGATACTGCGCGTTTCCACCTACGGCTTCTTGAAACCAAATAAATCAAAATGAATAGTTGTACTTACAAATATAAAAAAATAAATTAAAATGCAGAATATATTTTTAACCAGATATTTTACGTTCTTAGTATTATAATAATAATTAAATAATACATAATTAAATTTTTACCGTTTCTTTTGTATTTTAATGAATCTTTTAAACTTTAAGTGGATGGTTTCAAATGCTTCACTTTTCTGTATTTGATACTCTAGATACAATTAAACCGTACAGGCCGTATATGGCTGGTATAGTACAAAGGCTAGCTTTGCCGTTTTGTGGCACTAAATTTTTGCATGGAAGCGGTTAGCCAGGGTGGCGAAGAAGCGTGCGTTTTCGCTTAAACAGCCAAATGTGAAGAAGGGCCATGGCAAAAAGGGGCCAAAGGTAGGTATGGGGCCTGTATATGGCGGTGTTTGTATAGTAGCTAAAGCATGTTTTTTGGCTTTAAAGGAATGAAATTTTGGTGGATGAAGCGTTTGAAAATATTTCCGACGCAGGATAATACTAAAACTTTATGATACCAACGTTCCTTCACCTACGGTTTCCTGAAACCAAACAAATCAAAAATGAATAGCTGTAATTTACAACATAAAAAATAAATTAAAATGCAGAATTTATATTTAACTAGATAGTTTCATTTATGTTCCTAGTATTAGTTAAACAATACCAAAATAATAATAATAATTAAATTTTTACCCTTCTTCTTGTTAATGAACTTTAAACTCTTTTGGCGTGGATTTGTTTCAAATGCTCAATCTCTTTGTTAGCAGCTATTCATTTGGTTATTTGTGTCTATAATTTCGTAACTCTTTGTGATGTAATTAGTAGAAAAAGGTTAATTACCATTACTAATTCCCTAAAATTTATAAACTTGATCTGCAATTTACTTTTCATGAAAATTTATGATATAAATTTAAATTCGAAATAGACTTGACTAACTCAATTTCAAATTTTACACTGCAACTTAAGTTTAAATTGACGGTATAAAAAATCCTTTGTTTTTTTTTTAAGATTTATTTAAATGTAAATTAGTTCATCCCATTGTTCCATATTAATATTTTTCAAATAATTTATCTTAACACGAAAGATCATAGTATCAAATTTTTAGTTTATTAATAACTATATTTGAGAATATTTTTGTATGTTTCGTCCGCTTCTGCGAACTTAAAATACATTTTAAAAAATGATCTAAGTGTAATAAAAGCAAATACTCTTTTATAACATTTGATTTGAAAAGTATGCATTTTTCGTAGTTGTTAAATTATGAATAAGATAAAATGCGTGTGTGCATCGAAATTATTTATTTCTTTTTACTTGATCTCTCCTTTCTTTTAAAAAAATTTTTGTTTTTAATTTTAAGTTTCGAAACAGGGAAATAATTCGATAATAAAAGAAAGGCAATTTATGCGTAAGCTAAAAGAAGGTGGAAAACCTCAAACAAAGTCTTTATTAGTATCGAAAAATGACATAATTTTTCTAAAAAGCTTCGGAAAATTTTTAATTACAGCTTAAAGTTTGCGAAAGAAATTTTAAGTATTCTTCAGAATTAATTATCATCAATCTTTCATTTTTATAGCAAGTGCGAAACAAAGAAATATGTTTGCATTAGGGTGTCCGTACATTTTTTTCCTCTCTGAAATTTCATAGTTGTAAATTATGGATATAATGCGAGTGAAAAATTTAACTTATATTTTATTAATTCCCGTAAATTAGCAGTTACTAAAATTTTATTAAAAATATTCTATCGTTGGAAACAAACTAATTTAACAAATTAATTTATTAATTAAAATATACATATTTTTCTAAAATTCATTTTTACCTAAATAGGCTAGTTAATCAGAAATATTTTTTAAATCTTTTTATCGACAGTTACTTTCGTTCAAATATTTTACTCAGCAAAAAATAAATAAATAATAATATGAGTTATAACAAAATTACTCTCTCTTAATAAATGTTCCCTCATATATTATGCTCTTATTTGGAAGATTTAATTATTGTTTCATTTCGTATTGATAGCACCCTAAAAGTAAATATAAATTGAATTTTGGAACAAAAATTTTTTTTCGATGCATTAACTTATGTCTGAAGGCTCACTAAATATTTTGTTTCATAATTTTCATTACATAAATATGTTTGAAAATTATATTGGAGTAAGATTTACTTAAATTTTATTCGTAAATTAATTCAAAACGCATGCTCTTATGAAATCTTTTGCGAAGGAAATATAACAAAATGTTATTTCAAAGCATTTTTATTAAAAAAAATTTTTTTGTATCAATTCGTTTCATGGAAGTATTTTGAATTCAAGTTCAAGAAATTTTTTTTAACATAGTACCAATATTTTATGTCATTTTAACGTGAATACAGCCATAATCTGTAGCCCTCCCCCTTACATATATATATATAACACATCGATCAATAACTCCCGAGACTAACCCAGAGATGGCGCTCGTAGTAAACCAGTAACCAGGTCTTTCTAGAGTACTAACCTTTGCTTGAAACGTGTCAAAATTTTAAGTCGATCGGACCAGGAAAAAGGTTTTGGTGCCGCGATAGGCTTCGATGGAACAAAAACAGCAACGAGTCGATGATTCAGAAAGCTGTTTATCGCTATTTACTCGCAACAAAAGATTCTTGCGAAAAAAAAAAAAGAAAACAAAAAATTGGGAAACAAAAAAAAAAAAAAAAGCAAAAGATTTGGAAAAGCGTTGGAACGATTGTATCATCCTAAAAGGTGATTAACAAAAGGTGTTATGTTGATGAATAAAAAAAAATTTTGCAAAAAATAATGTTGTTTTCAATGTTAGACTCGGGAGTTATTGATCGATGTGTTATATATATACCTCTGATATTTTGTATTTTGGTCTAAAAATTTGGTAACAAATTATCCTCAGAAATAATTTCTATTTTATGACTTTTCAAAAAAAAAATTTTTTTTATCCGTCATATAAACTGTTAAAATCTTCGTTCCTCTCATCTGATACATATGCATTAAAAGTTGACCTGAGGCTTGCGGTGTTACAAGTTGTGAAGATCTGAATTTCTAGGAATTGAGTTGTTTGTAATACTATATAACACTATAAATGCATCAAAAAAGTTTTGTTTTAGGAATCTTATACAAAAGGAATTCCTTATACACGTTAAAATACATTAATTCGTTAATTCTGAAACCGTTTTATTGGGCGTCGGTCTGAAGCTTACAGTGTCGCAAGTTATAAAAATTTGAATTTCAAGAGTTTAGTTATTTGTTATTATCTATAACACCATCCCTGAAAAAGAAATCCCTTATTATAGAACTTATTTTTTGGTTTTTTGGTGAATTTAAAAGAATTGAGTAATTTGTTATTATTTGTAATATTGTCTTCATATAAGATACCTTCTCTTTTTAGGACCCAATATTTAGCCCAAAGCAGTTCCTTGTTGAAAGTGTACATTAAAATGCAGAAGTAATTATTGAAGGAATACATTAAAAAAAAGTAGCTATTAAACGTATACATTAAAATTCGGTAGTTCTTTATTTAGTATTCCTTATTTCTGATTCAGGATCATTGCGTGCTGACCTAAAGCTTGCAATGTTTTAAATTATGAGTATTTGAATTTAGAAGAATTGAGTAATTTGTTAATATCTATATCCCTATCCATGTATAAGATACACCCTTTTTTGGGACCCAATTTTTGGCCAAAAAGAATTCCTTGAAGGTACACATTAAAATACAAGAATAATAAATATTGAAGGTATACATTAAAAAAAGTAGCTATTGAACGTGTACATTAAAGTACGGTAATTCTTTATTTGGTATTCCGTATTTCTAATACAGGACCATTGGGTATTGTCTTGAAGCTTGAAGTGTTGCAAGTTATGAAGATTTGAATTTCAGGGAGCTAAGTAATTTGTTAAATATCTATAACACTAACCATGGATCAGAGCCCCTCATTATTTTTGTGACCCAATTTTTGGTCAATAGAAACTCCTCGTACATGTTAAAATACTGTGATTATATATTTGATATTTTTGTAATGCAGCTTGGATTTGTATAGTTATTTCTTTCTTGTAAATTTTTACAGATTTCTAAAAATACTCCGTCTCTTTTTTTCGCTTTCTGTGTGTGTTTATAAACATTCTACAATAAACTTATTTGTATGGTGAAAAGGCTTTAATTTCATTTACGTAATCATTCAATAAAAATTGCCAGTTGTTACAATCGATTATCGTGATTTTTTACTCTTTCTAATTTATT
The DNA here is from genome assembly GCA_019974015.1 of Nephila pilipes. Lineage (NCBI taxonomy): Eukaryota > Metazoa > Arthropoda > Arachnida > Araneae > Nephilidae > Nephila > Nephila pilipes. The sequence continues at coordinate 203,501 of BMAW01131710.1, forward strand.
CATTTCACATCCTACAAAATATTTCCTCGATTAAAACGACAACTTAACTTCCGAGGAAACTTCACAGCCCCTTATAATTCAAAATGACTTATTATAAACCACGAAATGACATCGAAAACTGTTTTAAATCCTCTGAAATTACCATGCAAAAACCTACGCAGTCTACGAGAGAGGATATTAACATGCAAATCAACAAAGTCACGTCTATGGCCACGGAAGCAACAAAATGCAAAAGAGCAAAACCATAAATCCAAACCCTATAAAACAACGATGATTTAAGCATTATCAATTATGTAACAGAAATTCATAATGATTAACCATTAAAAATTAAATCCATCGCTTCGAAGCTTAGTATTTTAAAGAAGCAATGTAGCAAGTGGCAATTAACTTAATTAAACAAAATTTTTACTCGAAGGCTCGGAAAGGACAATAATTAGAAGCACTTTGTTTCAACCTATGTTATTAAACGACACTAATAGGCTAATATGATAGTTGTATTGCCCTCTGTATCGAAGGATGCATTCTGGGATAACCTTAAGTTAATATTTTGTTTTTTTAATTCAGGATGCTTTTCATCGGTTCATTCATTTTTCAGGCTGGGACACTTAAGAAAAGAGGTGAAGGTCAGACAAGGCTATTTCATGATGGAAATAGGCTGTAATTTTCTTTTGGTTTTAAGTGAAGTTTTTTTACTATTATTAATGTAGGCTTTGGTGGGACAAAAGTTATTCAAGCAATTTAAGATAATTTAGTGTCTATAGTTACTGAAAGGTTACTTAATGGTTGTGAGATAAAATTTGGTTTGATTCGATAAAACTTTCTAGAATGTTCTTTCAACTTGGTATTCGATAGAAATAGCATTGATCATTTTAATAATTTAGTAGAAGTTTTCTTTAAGTTATAACATAACTCTTATATGAAAAAAATAATAATTGGCAGATATGTTTGATGTTATAAACATGTTTTAAATATTGCAGACAAAAACTTTATTTTGTATGTTACTATGTTTAATTTTTCGATAAAATGGGAGAATAAAATGGATTTTAAGAAAACAAAAATATCTGTGTTTTAAATTATCAAATATTTAATCTTTTCAAATGATGTTGAAATAATGTAAAAAAACGATTTCGCACGTTGATGAATGATAACAATGTATGAAAATAAATTTAAAAAGATGATAAGAACTAAACTTGTAACGAGTTCTTCTTTAAAATAGATAACGAAAATGTTTTCATTCTATAAACAAATGTAAAAGTCCGAAATAATTATATTATTCATAGAATTACAATTGATAGTTTCTAATATTTATTTGAGAATAATCAGTGATTCACTGCGAAGAAACACAATTATTATATTTATTAATTTTATTCCTCAATTAACATTTTGGGTCACTTTAATAATTACAGTTCAGAGATGTTTATTAGATTTTTCTTTTGAGTTATAAAACTGCAGTATACTAAAAATTTATACTCAGTATCTAAAATACACGAATTGTAAAAAAGAATAGAATGTACATAGTAGAAATATATTCGGTATTAGCATTTACTCTACTTAAATTACGAGAGTTCTATGGTTTTTTCTCAAATAATTTTATATATCAAAAAATAATAATTATTATTATTTTATATAACTGCAATTGATTTCATATATTCGTCTCAAACATACTTAATAAAATAATACTTCTATGAAAAACTATGCCGTATAATATATCTTCCTTAATTTATCTATTTATTTTTCATTGTTTATTGATAACAAATTTATAATTCCCTTTCATTTGCAACCTTTGTTTAACTGTTGCTATGTTCATATAGTGCGTGTGTGTGTGTGTGTGTGTGTGTGCGTGCGTGCGTGCGCGTGTGTGTGTCTTTCCAGTTTAAAATTATGTTGCTTTTCAATTTGCAACCATTAGAAATAGAGAAACATGTGTTATTTAAGTGTAGGGAGCCCTAGTGGAAATGGAATGTTCCTTCTCTTATAGTGTGTGTGTTTGTGTTTTCAAACAAAAACAACTATAAAATTTATCTGACGTGATCCTCTTTGCGTCTAATCATAACTAGGTAATTGGAATATCATGCAACATCAAATACTACGTAACTAACTATATCTCCCTCTGTCAAAGTTACATCAAATATTAAACTTTCTCTAAAATACATCCATCACAATCGGTAATAGAGCAAAGAAACCACCAATGGCTCTTCTTTACTTCAAGCAACCTTTGAAGAATAAGTAATTGTCTTCACATGTTACAGTTTTTACTTTATATTAAGAGAGAGCTAAAAATTTGAAAGTTATACAGAGACGTACCTGGGATTCAAGCGTAAAGTAAGGTAATCAAGATTTGGTAAATCAGACTACATTTTTATAATAATAGTGAACTTAAAGATACAGTATTTTACATTGGAAACTAAATATAATTCTATTTTAAGTATTCTAGAACTTGATTATTAAATTATAAGTTTTATTAATTAGAGGACTGTTATGATGTGAAGTCATTCGATTCTATTTCAGATTCTCTTATTGTGACAGCCATTTTTTCATTTCGGATTTTTATGCTATGCAACTTTAGGAGAATAAAACCTTAACGATACTTCCCGATGAGTTGCATTATTTTAGACCAAGGGACAACAATGTAAAATTTTAGAAAAGAATTTAAATACTAAAAAAAATCACTTATATTTATACAAGCAAGTATTTTTTAATTTAGGTGATGTACAAAATATCAAACATAAATCTAAGTTTTATAGTACATTCTTTCAATTCCATTTTACATTTCGTCTATTTACATGATGGCTTTCAACCTATCAAGAGATAGATAAATTTAATTTTTTTTAAATTTAGAAAAATATATTTATTTTCCTTCACTTAAAATAACGTTCAAGATAGATTAAATTATAATTCAGTTCAGAAATTATTTTGATTTCAAATAAAATTTTAGGAAAAGTTATGTGTTATTTAAGGTAAGAGAATTTCTAAAATTATCAGTATCTTGAAAATTCATTTCATTTTCCTTTAAAAACATGTAACATAATTAAATAATCAGATTCGTATTTAGAGTACTTAATATTTAATTCAAAATTTGCAATATTAAACTCTTTGAGAAACTACTGCTAAAATTACTCTTCCTATACTCGCATTAATAATAAAGGCTAGTTTCTACTTTATATTACAGAATTACATATTCATAATGCAAAATTGATTCGGAAAAAAGTCTATCCATTGTTCAAATTAAATTCGGCTTATAGATATGCTTATTATGACTGTCTTAGTAAATTATAATTTTATATGCAAAAGTCACGTGATTTGAGTTGTCACAATGTACTTTTAGTGTTACATCGTTTCTTTTATGTTTTAATAAAAAGTTTCTATATAATGTATACTTTTTCATAGGAAATAATTTTTAGGTACCTGGACACTAAAAAAATCTATACATGGAAAAAGAGCTTAAGTTTGTGGAATGAGTTTTGAGAATATTTAATGGTTTTTTTTTTTTTTTTTTTTTTTTTTTTTTTAATATTAAAATAATAAAGGGTGTCCCGAGTTTTTCATTACTGACGCAAAAATTTCTTATATTGCTATATTTAAGTTTATAATGTTATGACTAAAACTTTAATTATATTTAACATCAAAATAATAAGATTTACTATATTTAAGTCACAAAAAGTTATTATATCGACATAGATAAGGGATTTTAAAAGAGAAGCATCGTATGTAAGAAAAGAATATTTATAACGTCTTAATCGCTATTTGGATTTATTTCAAATTTTATTATAATTTCATCTTAACTTTATTCTTAAACTATCAATGTGTTAAAGTTTGCTATATTCCAAACTATAAGATGTACAACTGATTTTTTTTATAACAAATGTGAGGCTGAAAAAAGTTGGTAAAATTAGATTTATCTCCTCATTTTTAGAAAAAATTATGTTAAAGAATGCTCTTTTTAAAATTTTTTGTATACATGCTTCAAATAGTGAGTCATATATCCTGTTCAATTAAACTTCTAAATTTTTTCACTATATCCAAATTATTTTTAATAATTATATTTTTTTTGGGGGGGAGGGGGGGTTGTGACTGTTGAAAAGCTATTTCTTAAAAGTTACTAATCTTCATAACCATTTCTTGATTTCATTTATAAAAATTTTGCATTCGGAAACACATGAGAAATAAGTACAGCAAAACTTCCAACGCAAAAAATAAAAATTATTCTTTTTTCCAACTTGAGAAGCTTTTGTACCATATCCTTGTAAAACTATGATATCGGCTAAGAAATATTTTCACCCATAAACTTTGTAAAGAAATATGAGCAAGGAAACAACTTACCTATATCAAATATTACTTACTACCTCAAAAATGTTTATATATAAGCTAAAATTACAAAATTCAGAAAGCATACTTAATTATATTGGCACAATACACAGGTACGAAGGTATAAATGTAAAAACTAATTACGCCTGCGTTAATTAGAATTATTAATGTATTTCTTATTGTTTTTATGAATATTCGAATGCGAATTACAAAATTATTTCAAATGGCTTTATTATATTATACAATGCTTTATTTTCATTCTCATTGTCTCTCCTTTAAAACATGTGTATTTTTTGCATATTTGATTTATGAAAGCCACTTAACGTTTTACAAATATATATATGTTTGCTTGTTTGAATTTCAAATTCTTCGGAAACGGCTTTGTGATGTGACTAAATTAACTCTTGCAAGCAATTTTATTTCACCTTGAAATGCTCTTAGCATTCTAATATGACTCTTGCGTTGTTTTGTCTTTCTTTTGTTTGTTTGAGATTCTATTCTTCAAGACTTTTGTATCAATATCTAAACTTTATTATGCAACTTTTATAATGTATGACAAAAGAGATAAATGTTATCTTTTATTTGTATTCAATACAACAAATGTTATTGAAAATTTAAAAAAAAAAAAGAGTCTTTATCCTACTATTAAATTCTAAAAATAAGCTTTTTAAAATAAATTATCGTCTGCGAGTAACATTATTTTGATTATTTTACTTTTGAATGTTTTTGTATTCCAGGAAAAATTAGTACGTTGCTTTCAATTCTGATAAACTATCTTTTTCCAAGATTTTGCATTTGTTAATTGCTTTCATTGACGCGATTTTTTTTTTCTTTCCTGTTATTTGTGATATTTTCATTTTTCTAGAGGAAAATGTTTTTATAAGTAAAAAATAATTGCTATAAAAACTCATTATGTTTCATTGAAACTTTTTGCATCTACCGTAATTAAATTAATATCGCTGACTTCCTTAGCATATTGACTGAATTAGTTATAAGAATATAAAGATGGGAATGATAAAATTAGTTTATTATTTTCTAATATTTCAGTATTATGTTTCCAATGAATGAACACTGTTTTTAAATTTCAATGCATAACTTTCAAAAGCACTTTAATGTTTTTAATATTAAAGTTCTAAGGTATAAATATTTTAAAGTAAATTATCATTTGAAAGCTATATCACTTTGCCTAAAATTGATTTATGTTTACTTGAATAGATGATATGTTATTGAGTATTTTTACAATCAACAAATCTTTTACATTTTTTTGGTAAATTTATGCAAATTTCTACGCTTTAATAATTTATTTTTATGCGTATTATTTTCGCCGCATTAAAAGTAATTTCTTTTTCAATTTTCAATTCACGACATTTTAATGAAATTTAAATTTAAATCCTTCACATAATAAATCATCCAGTTTTTTGATTTCTTTCGAAACAGATTACGATATTTCTAGGAAATCTTTTGACATAAATTAGAAATCGCTAATCCAACCTGTCGGCATTTCTAAGCCTCGCAATCGGAAAAATCTTTGCGGCCGCTAAATCACCGCTGTTTTCTCCAAGTACTGGCCGAAACTAAACAGACCGGTTACCGTAGCGAATGAACCATTTTTCCGAGCAGCAATTCGGAAAAAAATCTTTTAAGTGTTTCTTCTAAAAGGAAATACAAATGAAGTGCAATAAATATACGTTCTGCTGATAAAAACATTTCATTGAAAATATTGGTAATTACAAAAAAGAGCTTGCTTCGTAATTTCTTATTATTGATAATTATATAACATGTACTAAAATATATGTTGCTAACCTTAAAAATATTGATTATTATCGATACTATAATAAATTTAGCCTTTTTTTGTACATATGAGAAGTAGTTAAAGTTATAGGAATACATCCATGTGTTTAAGTTTCTTAACGATTACTTTTTTTTTAATATAAAAATTTCCCGGTTCAATTTTCTTAAAAAAGGGATGTATTTGTTTCTTTTTAAAAATAACTACTTTTTATAGCATGAAAATTGAATAATATTTTTTGATATTTTAGAAGTCATTAATGTTATAGAAATACATCAATGTATATAACTTTCTTAATGTAACATTATATACAGCTTTCTTAAAAAATACTATGTTTACATCTAAAAATGTCTTACTTTTTTTTAATAATTGTATTTTATATCAGGAACATAGAATAATATACTTGCATAAGAGTACAGAAAAATGAAAATATTAAAATGCAAATTCAATAACAATTAATCCGAATTTGTTGCCTAAATCAGCTTTGTATGTCTGTAAATACTTTGATTACTTTTTCATTTTTATTTTCTTAGCTTAATATTAAAAGTAAAACTTCAAAAAGGCTGTTTAGATTATTATATACTCAGTTATTGATTTTTGTTTGGAGTAAAAATAAAATATAGTTATTTTGTGACTTTAAGATTTTAATATTCTTTGAACACTGTCTTTGTTTTGCATAATTGCTTGCGTTGTATTGTTTTATACACAATGTACAGTTTATTAAACTAAAAGAAGTTAGGAAACCAAACACACCAGTTGACTCTAAAAGCATTTTAATTTTTTTTTTTTTCTTCCATGATGTTTCAAATTTATTGTTATCAAAATTGTTTTTACAAAAATATCATTTTTTTCCATCATTGTATTGTTATTTGAATTCAACTTTTTACCCATAAACAAAGCATGGTAAATAAACTTTATTATCTGCAGTTATCAGTTTATTAAAACTTCAAAAACATAATTAAGAGTTCAAATATCGTATTTTTACTGTCGATGAAAATTCTTTTCATGAATCGAGTGTCAGATGCTTTTAATAGATAAACAAGGTAGGTCTCTTCTGATTAATTAAAAATAATAATAATACACAATGAAATTAAAAAAAAAAGATGATTTCATGATTCTAAAGCAGAAATGGTGATTTTAAAATTTCGAAGACTAAAAAAATACATTTACAATACATCAAACAGTAATGATACACACAAATACATAGTCATAAATCATCTTTATTCCAAATAAAACAAATATTTTGTTGAAATCAGTTTAAAATTAATATTTTTAAATAAACATGATTCAATCACACATGAAAGTTTTACAACCGTAACAAAAGAAGAAAATTCATTAGATAATATCATAAAAAATTAAGTTTTATCGATGCGTTGTTGTAAAGAAAACTTTTTTTCCAACTCCTATTATATGTAAAATGAGATCTAAGTGATATTCCGATCTCAACCCTTGTATATTCATTCACAGTAAGCCATGTACAAAAAAATACATATGTTTCAGTTCAACTGAAACATTTTCATTTTTTATGATACTTTTTTTTGCACCCCACTGAATGTCACCCCTCACTCACGTACCTGGGTCCTAGAGTACCCCTCTATTTGAGTGGGTGAGGGAATGAACTCCAATGGAAAAAAATTGCCTATATACCTTACAATACATGGAGAAAAAAAAATTTAATGTCAAATTCAGACGGGAAAAATGGAAAAATATAATTATGATACTTCACGCATATATGTAGTACTGTATTCATTTCAATTACTAAATAATAGAAAATATTAAAAAATATATAAATATTTTGGAACCTTTATATAATTCCTATTTCATGACTTTTAAGCAATTCTGATAATCTGTTTAATTAGTGTTATTAGAATTAACGAAGTCCAGATATAAAACAATAAAATAGTAAATAATTTTTGTGTTGTGTATATGTGAGCATACAATCATTAACTTATAACTTTATTAATTTGAAAGAGGGATAGTTTCAATAAATTTTAAATTATTGGATATTTCGGATTGTTTAGTAGTTGATATGTGTAATCCCGTGTAAAATCGCTTAAAAACTACCCTAACCTTTAAAATCTTTAAAATTATATTTTATAATGTTTTAAAGAGTTAGAAGAAAATGAAATGAAAACAAAAATGGTGAAAATAGTGAGCAAATTGCTTAATATTGCTTTAAAATAATAAATACCATTTAAAATACATTGTTATATCAATCGAAATAAGAAATATGTAGATATATACTGCACTGCATTCGTATCGAAGCCATGCTCTTTCATTTTGAAATGTAGACAACAAATAAACATGTAAGAAAAGTTACTTAAAAATATTGCATTCTGAGCTTTTGTCATTGATATTTTCCATATTTTACGCTGCACAACGACAGAAATAATTGGAATTTGGAAATTAATACAAATATTTTATAAAAACATTCATATAAATTAAAAATTCATATTATTATTGTTAAATATTTTCCCCTTTTGATGATTAAATCATTATAAAAATTTTCATATTAAAATAGAAAATCAATAAATACAAAAATAATAAAATAGAGCTCAAAAAATAAATGTTGAATCTGTAGTATTATTGCAAGCTGTAAAACAAAAATAGGAACTTTCGAATAATCTATTATATTCCAAATAAAAATTAGTGGTTATTCTTTAGATCAATATAAAGCAAATGAATGTATTTTAAACTTCAATCAATATTCAGAAAGCTTGTTTGCCAAGGGTAATACTCAAAAAACTAATTCAAAAGCACTACATAGATGGGTCATGGGATGTTTCTAAATTATTTTATTACGTGAAACTTACAAGTATACGCTTCCTTTAGTAGTATGTGACAACCTAACGAGCATATTCTTTCTATTACATGATTCGAAACATCCTCCAGATTTTTTGGAAAAAAAAACCTATTAAATCTTGTCTCCACCCCTGACGTTTCTTGATCAGCCCACTCGGAAATTGCTGTTTTTGTCGCCACTGTTTGCTGGCCGCACCTTAACAGTGTTCTTGGACGCTCCCCTATAGCCCGAAGATGGAACGGTTTGTTCTAAATTAGAAAAATTTCGGCTACCGGTAAAGTAGCCGCACAATTCTAGTGTAAAACAAATTAGGCTTCCTTTTTACATTTTATTACTCAATAATAACTCTTGAATGGGTATTATGAAAGGAGAGGTATTAATTTTTTTTTAACCTATTGCGAGTAAAGGTAAGATAAATAGATTGTGGTGAGTGTTGTGGGTTTTCTAAGAAAGTAAACAAAAAAAAATTAAATTAAATAACAGATA
>BMAW01131726.1:0-10632 GCA_019974015.1 Nephila pilipes
TTTTTTTTTTATTCATATTAAAAAGGAGTTATTAAGCTAGCGAAGTAGGTTTTCCCATTTTTTTTTGTTTTTAAATGGATTGATTTCATTTTTAATTTACTTTTTGAGGTTATTATTTATGGGCTTCGAAGGAGGGTATCCGGTGTTTTGCCATTGTTTTCTGTACCTATTTTTCTCTTTGATTAGGTTTCTGATATGAGGGGGGAGTCTAAGATGAGGGATTTTGATGGATCTGGTATTACTCGCATGGTTAATTGCATTTTGGATATTAGTAGTAAAGGATGTAATTGATTGGTCTAGATCAGAGATGTTATTAATAATGGGGTTACCTTTTGTGTTATCATATAGACTTCCTTGATAGAGGAACCAATTAGTAGTTGTTAGTGTGCGAAGGGGGATAGGGAGAATTTTATTGAAAGGGATGTCCATTAGTATAGGGCAGGGGTCGGCAACCTATTGAAACAGAAGAGCCAAAAGTTACAATTTACAAAATTTCCCAGTTTTTAAAAGAGCCACTTAAGTTTTTTGATTTAATGTTATAGTATTTGCATATATATATTTGATTTTTGATTTAAAACAAACGATTTTAAATACGGAATAATATTTATTTATTTAAAAACACATATATAGATAGTTACATCAATGGGACCATTGGCTTTGCATGCCTTTTGAAAGTTTGATTAAATCTGGCTTATAACGTGTTGTCTTAAGTTTGAAGCACAACTCTAGATTGTCAACCATTTTTACCTTTTTTTTTCAACTTCACGTCTAGACCACAGTTTAATCTTGTTTGGCGCAGCATAGCCATATCTGGCTCTTGCGCCAATAAATTTTACACTCACTCACAACTCTAGATTTTTATTTGTTAGTTGACTCCCGACTTTACTTTTTATTATATTCATGCAAGAGAACGCTTGCACACACCTTACTGTAGTATTTTGGAAGACTATTTCATACGCCGAATATGAGGGCTTCAACTTGCGGAATTTCTTTTAGAGCTGTGAATTTGTGCCTTATATATGCGATATGCATGCATTTCTGGACCCCCAACTCTTCCAACTTGCTCTTGAGTTCTGTGAACTTGCCACTCCACAAGTCTTCGGTTTTCAAATCCAGCAATTGCATTTGAAGCGATCCAGCATCAATTCCAAATGTCTCAATGTTGATCTCATTTGTATTTGTGTTGAGAGGATTTACTATGAACTCGAGAGTACTTTTGTTTGTTTTGAATTGCTCGAATCTCTCAGCGAATCCAACCTTCTCGAATTTTAAAGCTATGCTGAAGTAATTCGTGTCAATAGTAGTATTGGTTTGCGATATCGATTCAGATTTTTAAATTTACCGCTCTCCATGTCTTCAACAAAAAAGAAGTAATTTTTTTTCGAAACAAACTACTTCTTCGAGCAAGGCGTAGCCTGGGTTGCCATTTCCTTGCAGTTTTAGATTTAGTTTCACTGTGGTATCCACCATGAAGTTGAATTCGTTGAACGCAAGAGTACTTATGTTTGCACGCATTTGTCTTCCTCCTATTCAGAATGTTCAATGTTTTCTTCATTGAGGAATGTTTTTATTTCACTCAAGCGCAAAGCAAACTGTTACCTCTTAAAAACCTCTTTGCTAATCCTCTAACCGTTACCTCTTTGCTTACCTCTGGAAAGCCATCGCACTGTATTATGCATAATTAGGTCAGAAAACTGGCTATCTATTTATTCAAGGAAATCTTTAAGCTGGCGATGTTAGAGTGATTTTACCAAGATGCTGTTAATGATCTTAATTACCATGTTCATGACCTCAACTATTTCGGCCGGAAACGTTTGGGCACAAAGCACTTCATGATGAATTATGCAGTGAAACCTTAGAATTTCGTGGTTTATTTTTTTCTGAAGAATTGATGTTACCTCTCTATGTATTCCTGTCATACTTCTGGCTCCATCAGTTGCTATAGAAACAATTTTATTTATATTGATTCCATTATATTCCAGGCATTTTTGCACATCATTTTCTATATCTTCTCCACGATTTACCCTGAGAGCTGTAGCAATCCTAGCATTTCTTCTTTTGGAACTTGGGACTACATATACCTGACGAAAAGGGTAACTTGTGCAGTGTCATTTATGTCGCAAAACTCGTCTATAGCAAGTGATAAGGCAGAAGCCAATTGAATGTCGTCCACTAGCATTTGTGTTACATTTGAAGACGTTTTAGCAGATAATTGCAAATCTTTTATGTTTTTCATAATTTCTGCTTTGCTTTTAAAATCACAAAACAGTTCTTGAGATACACGTATAAGACAATCTTCGAAGTACTCATCATCTGTGAATCATTTTCCTCTTTTTGCAATTTCTAATGATACTGCAAAGTTTGCCAGATTGGAAGGTTGGGCCCAGTAAATTAGCATGGTACTTGACTTTATTTTTTTGGAGCTCTTCAACAGCCTTTTTCGTGTGTCACTGGTTGGAAATTTACCAGCAAACTGGGTATGTCTTATAGTGAAGTGTCTCTCAAAATTTGACTTCTTATTGTGAGTGAGTTTTTTGTGGCAAATGAGACAAGTCGGAAAGTTATCTGTGTCGCGTATGAATGCAAACATTCCGTCCAATCCTGATTGAATTCCCCGGTTTTCTTCTTCAGTTCTTTTTTTTTTTTTTAACAGATACATGCTGGCGACGAAGCTGAAAAAATGATTTCTTCTAGAGTCTAGACATGTTGTCTAAACCCCTTTCGGTGACTGTTTGGATGAGACGGAAATGAAATGCAATTGGCTGAAAGACAAACATGGTCACGGAGCCTCACCTTTAAGAACAAAACAATAGTTCAAATTTATCGTATGCAGTCATGTTAAGCATAGCGATTTGTAATTAACGATTAGGAAAATAGAAGCTATTGAGAAATTAGATACTTAAAAATAAATTTTCTTATTTTTTAATGGTTTTGAAAATAAATTATTAGTTTTTCGTATGGAACTGGAGAGCCGCAACTTTACATCAAAAGAGCCGCAGGTTGCCGACCCCTGGTATAGGGTTATGGTAGCTATGTAGTTCATTAACACTTTCGATATTGTAGAATGGAATGATTTTGAGGATAGCAAAATCTATTATAGAGTAAGTATTGCTATTGTAAGGAAAGTGAGTGGGTGAGACGGGATCAGCTATTTGGAAGTTATTAGTGTTGCATATAGTATGAATAATTTTACCTGATCTGTTTACCTTGCCTGGATGTTTGGCATTAAAATCGCCTATTAAAATTCCGGTGGGTTTGTCTGAGAGGATATTGATTAAATCGTACAGTGGATGAGATTACTGGGGAAATGGTAGCAGGCAGTCTCTCTGTAACAATATGCTTCTGCGTCAAATATATTAGGCTTGCTGCACACAGACTGGCTGCAGCTATTTCGTATGTTCCACGTGTCGCATTCCTTCCCTACGTTTAGTATTACACATCCGCGCTCTTCAGTAAATTTGCTGGTTAGTTATGCTTCATATATCACCCACTCGCACCAGATGGCCTAAGCGCATTTAAAAAAGAGCTTTGTAGTTGTTTCTGAACAAGATTAGAGAAGAAAAATTGTGATAAAAGTTGAGTCAGGAGTGAGATATTCCCTTGGTAGTAGGGTATGATACTAACGACTTATGGTGGAATGTTTTTTAGTACTTTTATGTCCAATAAAAGTTTAAATCTTTATTCAGATTACCCTGCTCTGCAGGTCGCATGGCCGTGGTAGCCTAGTGGTCATGGCTTAGGATTCGTGGCCGGCGGTTTTCGTTCAGTCGCAGGTTCAATCCTTGGCCGCTATAGACCCGTCGTGTAGCCTGGGCTGATGCACGTTAAATCTATTGGGGCCCAAAGTCCTCCCGTTGGCGTGGTGTGGAAGTTAGGAGGGGGTGCCAGCTCAGATGTTGTCTTCGTCACCTGAACGAGGTCAATCGCCAATAGCCCTCGTGCTACTTCTAGTGTGACGTTAATAAAAACTAAGCTAATCCGCGGGTCGCAGGTTGACATCTGGCGGGCCACATGCAGGTTGGACAGGCCTGGTTTAAATGAACCGCTAATTGGAGAAATAAACCGAAAAAGTGATGCAGGAGGGGTAGTCATCGAAGGGTATCTAATACTATAATGAGCAGAGATCTGAGTCAAAAAGAGGGTGAGAGGGAGTGAAACCCATCGTTAACCTTGCTAGAAATGTGGCAAAGAGGGAAAGCGAAAAATAAAATAACAAAGCTAAAAGAACGGGAAGTTAACATTGCTCTAAACCAGGGATCTCCAAACTACGGCCTGCGAAGCCCTCTCATCCGGCCCGAGGTGACATTTTTATCACGGAAATTTACGCGTATCCTACCACGATCAGCAGCCGCTTACGTGGACGTCCCGTGTTTACCGAATTAAAATAGAGGCGTGTTATAGTGCGTTATGTTTTCCAACCGATCACTAAATTGCAAAACCTTATTCTCTGCTTACTTTTACTATTTAATGAGATGATATAACGCCATCTAGCGGCAGAGTTTTTAAATGGTTTGCTCATGTTCAAGACTTGATTATTTTGATCAATGTTTTCCAGTTGCGGTTGACTACTGCGATGAGGAGGTTTGGTGTCGGTTAGCGTCTAATTGTGAAACATGTTGCACTCTATTTTATTTAGTGATAATTTCCTTCGCTTAATTACATTTGCTGAAGAGGAAACATTAAAATCAACAATCTCTATACTATTATTGGATATATTTGCAGACTATATTCAGGTAAGCTTAACTTAAGAAATCATAAGTGGAAATGAAGGTTAGTGGTAAGCCGCATCGTTTAAAATAATTGCGTTCATTAGTTAACTTTGCCTATCAGAAAAGATATGAATTGTGCCATAAAAATCAATAAATATGAATTAAATAAAATAGAGGCAGTTTTATTCAATTTATTATTATTATTTTGTGCTAATTTCATATAATTTACAGATGCAAACACATTTAATTTTAGAATCAATTTAATGAGACAAATGTACCTTATCCCACTTTTCTATAATTTTTTTTTTCCAGAAATCAGGAGCGATATTGTTCGTTGAGATTCTCATCACATCCTAAAAGTTAATGTCTGTCAAAAAATATCTATATTTACTCTTGTTGATTCTCAAGCAAGAAAAATTTTGCTCGCAAATATATAAAGTCCTAATTGTAGAGAATATTTTTCCACCAAAAATTTTTATGCATGGAAGTCTTTCTGCTGACGAAAATTTGTAAAAGTCAACTTATGCCCCACAACATTAAATATTTCTTTCACAGTGTGATCTGACGGCATGACAATAAACTGAAGCTGTATCAGCAGTTATGGGATTCAGACAACAAATTAAATTTAAGCTCAATTTTCGTTCAGTCCTGAAATCTTCTTGTTACCTTGTCCTCGAAACTCTACAAAAATCCCTAATCTTAGCAAAAACACTCTCAGACACTTCCTGTTTTCGTAATAAAGGGAAAATATGATAAAAAATTGTCTTTACACCCGCTTGCCTGGAAAATAGACCTAATTTTGGTTTGAATGATTTTATGCACGAGAAGGAAATCTCAATTCAAGGCGGATTTTTCTGTCTTGGTGGACCACAAAAAAACTCTTATTGGGCCGCTATTTGAACACCCTTGCTCTGAATAAGAAAAGTAAAAAGAGTCGGTCATATCCAAGTGAGAAGGTAGCAAAGAAACGTGAATGTGCGATACAAAGTAAACAAAAAGAGGGGAGAATTCACGCTCAGAAAGTTTGAAATTAAAGGGATAGGATTAAAACTAGTGAAAAAATATTCAAAACTCGCAACATTTATATAAAATACAAATATTAAATTTGGGGAAATATGTCGGGATATACACAAATGGTGCAAGAGCTATGTGTGATTTTTTAAAAAAAAGGCAGTGTTGTTATCGGAGGGCTTACAGTTAGTCCAAACGCATCATGGACTCACTGCGATATTCACAGGGATGCAGTCGTGAGAAAATCTATGTCAGATAATTTTAAAAAATATTTTGAACATTACTGTTAAAATAATGAATTCAAAAAAATCATGGCCGTTAAAATTGTTCTTGTTTGAAGAACTTTTCGAAGAGATGGGGAACAACCACAAGTCACTTCTTTTACATTTGGGAAATGCAAATTTTGTATTGATTATTTATTAACATCACACTTGGAGGCAAATACTAGGATATTGGCAATGGATTTCGAAATTCTGAGCTTTGATCAAGTGACAAGAATGACATTTGGGTTATCTCCCTCTCCGAAATCCCACACCATGCATACAGGAGAACTTAGGATCTCAACCATATTTAGGGCCAACAACATTAGCCCAACTACACGGCGGGTCTTTAGTGGTATCAGGGTTCGAACCCACTACTCGATGGAAACAACACCGGCCGCGAGCCTACGACCATGACCATTTGGCTACCGCGATTACGAAAATTACTAATCAGTCTTATGAAACACAGTGAAGAAGACGTAATATTTTGGGCGGTAGCAACCAATTAGCAAAATCGTTGCACGATGTGAAATGTGTTATTAGCAGACATGTTCCCCAAACATAATGAATTAAATTTATACTTACAAAGCATAGGAGGTGCATACAAATTTGAATTATATGATAAAATTCGAAGATTCATCAAAAAACTGCTTTTATGGAAAAATAATATTGAACACACACAAAAATTTTTTGAATTGTTTTGAAATGTTTTAAGCGTTTATAATGGAATATAGAATTTTTTGCTTTGTTTACCCCGTTACACATGCCTTCCAAAAATGCTGCTGTATGAATGCTTGAGCGGGTATTGTAAATGATTTCCTCATTAACCCTTATCTCCTCTCTTAACTCAATTCCTCTCGTTTTCGTATTCTTCTGTAAGAAGTTTTACTAGAATTGCTGCAAGTTATTTCGACTATCGTTCGCATTCAAATGTGGTTCCAGCAAGATGGTACAGCAGCGTATTTAAACGTGATTGACCACAATTATCTGGATGCTTCTTTTGTGGAGCGATGGATTAGGTCTGGTGAACTAGTTCGATGGCCAAACCAATCGCCAGATTTATCAAGCATCGATTACTTTTAATGGGAGCATCTAAAGGCCATTATTCAGAGACTCCAGTTCAATCAGTTGAGGATGTCATTGCTCGACTGTATATCATGATTCAAAGTTTGCGCGAAATGCTTGGCTTCCTTGGAACTATACCAATCACTCCATCGACGCTACCAGGAATGTATTACTGAACGTGGCTACAATTTTGAACATTAATTAGAAACATTGGTGGAAAATAGCCCTTTGCAATGATGTTATAAATAAAACATATTTTTTGTGACTCATTTACTTGTATGTTCTTGACGCAACGTGTCATTCCCAAACATACATTCCTACACAGACCGCCGTGTAGCCGGGGCTGATGCACGTTAAATCTGTCGGGGCGCAAAGTCCTCCCGTTGGCGAGGTGTGGATGTTGGGAGAGGGGGTACCAGCTCAGATGTCGTCCTTGTCACGTGACCATGGTTCAAAATTACGAGGTCCGTCCCCAATAGCCCTCGTGTTGCTTATAGTGCGACGTTAATATAAAAACTAAACTAAACTAAAATCCTACACAAAAATGTATTGGAATGTATATATATATATATATATATTATATTGTTACGGAAATTTCCTGGGTGTGTGGCAGTGAAAATCAATGCTAACTCGGAGGATAACGACAAATGACGATTTATTTGTAAATCTTCAAGAAAACACACGGTTAGCACAATTTGGATAATAACAGATATACAGCATTTGCATAATCCAATGACACAGATACAGGAACAAAACACACATTAAGTGCAGTCACAGTTATTTCAGCAACGTAAAGTTCACCAGCTAATCGTTCCTCACTGTGGACAACCACCACAGTAATATTCTTCACTTTCAGGGCAGGCTCCGACGATTCCCAGCAGATACATGTTGCTTCTTCACAAATTCACC
Source organism: Nephila pilipes (assembly GCA_019974015.1). Classification (NCBI taxonomy): domain Eukaryota; kingdom Metazoa; phylum Arthropoda; class Arachnida; order Araneae; family Nephilidae; genus Nephila; species Nephila pilipes. The sequence continues at coordinate 7,955 of BMAW01131726.1, forward strand.
TTACTTCAAGTGCCAACATGTTCCGTCGATCCCTCGATCGATCTCCTCAACAGAGTCTCCAAAGACAGACTCTCCGTAACAGTTCCGCTAAATTCAGACCGAATCTCCAGCAAATTCATTCGCCCACGATTTCCTGGTCGGTCTACAAAGCAGACCCCAAGGACAAACTGATTCCGTTCACAGACCGATTTCTCAGACTCACTCGTTCGACTTCAGTTCTTGGCGTATTTATACCTTTCTGGCCAGGCGCGAAGTCCCGTAGGAAAATTCACGATAAGACCGCAACTTTCTTCCCGTTTGATTTTTCGTCTAGATTCTTGCACCGTCGAGATATTTCTATTTGTCAACCAAAGTTGTCAAGTTTCTCTCGAAAAGTCACCAAGGCGAAGGGGTCAATTGCTAAACTCCCTTTTGTTATCTGGTGACATCTCTGAAAATCACTCTTTTCCTCAAAAAGAAAAGCGATGCAGGCAAGCATCAACTCATGTTCGTAACAATATATTCACACACATTGCAGACATTTAAATCTACTTATATAAAAAAGATGTTTTGTAAAGAAATTTTCCGAAATATTTTGTATCTATATTAATAAAACGAAAAGTTTGTGTATGTAGATTCCATGCCTTAGAAGTGTGAAATATAGTTCAAAGTACGTACAGTGGTGGCCAAAATTGAAGATACTTTTGGAAATTTTTATGTTTTTAAATTTTGTGTGCTTATGGAAAGTGTTACGTTTCACAAAATTCAAAGTCGTATATATAATTTTAAAGAGAATTTTATACTAAATTCATTGCAGAAAACAAAATTCAAATATTTGCAATATAAAAAAGTTATAGAAACTTTAATCTAAAAAACAAAAGCACTTGAAGTGGTTTGTAATATCTAACTTTCCTGCCCAATCACTGTTCTTGTTCTAGGAACCAATCAAATGTCCATTATGGCTTGGGAACAAGCCATTATTGTGTTTTGTTATGTAGAAGGGAAAGACTGTTTCTTATGTAATCAAATTACAAGTAGGAATTGTTGTAAAAAATTTTAATATTTAGTCAAGAAGCAATGACATCAAATAAAAGAGTAGGCTAGACAATTGGAAAGATATGTAAGATTATTGCGTTATGAAAAAAATAGTCTTTCCAATGCTGATATTGCAAAATCGTTAGATAGTTCAGGAGAGGATATGAGGAGATATATTCAATAAAAAACAAAGCAGAAAAAGGTGTACCACATCTGTTGATGACAGAAGAATAAAAAGATTATGTCTCCAAGATAGAAGAATGTCATCAACGGCCATCAGAAGTTATCTGAATGATGCTGGTGCTTCTGTAAGTTCAAGAACAATCAGGAGAATATTAACAGATGTTGGACTAAGAGGTAGAATTCCGCGAGAAAGGCCTTACCTCAATTTACAGAAAAAGACTACAGTGGGCAAACGAACACTTCAATTGGACAGATGATCAGTGATCACAAGTTTTATGGATCGATGAAACTAAGATATCATGATCCGGTAGTGATGAACGAAAATATGTAAATCGTAGAAGAGGAGAGCAGCTGTGAAGAACTTACTTAGTGTTATGATTTCGTTAAGCATGTTAGCAGATTATATAAGTCGCCTATATGCCATCGATGGGACACAGAATGCCAGAAAACACACTGACACTGTTCTGGAACCAAAACTTCTACCTTCGATCTTGAATCTATTTCCCAACAATGCTTCATTTATTTTCTCAGCAGGATTCTGTTCCCTGACATACAACAAAGTTATCGAAAAAGTGGTTTCATACAAAGAGCATTAAATTGTTGTCCGGAATTGTGAAACAGTCCTAACCTCAATCCTCTCGAAAACTTGTAGCACCGTTTGAAAACTCTTATCCGAATAAGAGGGAACTAATTGAAGATATAATTGTTTCCTGGCATCATGTAATAACGAAGGAAGAGTTTAAAACTATCGCCAGCTCAATGAAACCTCGATGTGAAGCTGTAATAAAAAAAATAAAGGATACCCTACTAAGTACTAATAACTCAATGCAATCATCATTATCTAATGTATATTAATAATTATTGCAGCTTAACTTTTTTGTATTGCAAAAAAAGTTAAATTTTGTTTTTTGAATTTATTTCTGTATTAAATTATCTTTAAAATGATATCTACGACTTTGCATTTTGTCTAACGCAACATTTTCTACGAGCGTACAAATTTAATAATTCGAGATAAAAACCAACGTTTTTATATGATGACAAAGTTTATTATAGAAAATTATTGAAATATTAGTTAAAACTGGTCGCAAATATCTAAATATTGCATTGTTAGGCAAGTAAGAACGGTTCCCAAAATTTCAGAGCTCTAGCTTGATGGGAAGTTGGTTAAATTAACGATTGAAAATTTGATAACACACACATCAAGTGAAATACATAACAATTTTTAAAATTTACTTAAAAAGAGACATTTGTGAGCGTATTAAAAAATTCATAATACTCATAAAATCAAAACATGCATTTGAAAGATTGTAAGTCATTCTATTAAAAAAATGGTAACCAGAATTCAGAAAAAATTATTGTGATAAGACATGGAGCCAAATATTGGAATCTTTCTTTCTTGCGAATGATTGCTGACTGAAAGTCAGCAACCCTTACTATCTCCCCTCTGTGAGTTTTACGATACCCCATGTGGCGTATGTGGA
>BMAW01131742.1:0-11959 GCA_019974015.1 Nephila pilipes
AAAATCCGTTCTTAGTGAGCGTCTACATTGCAAAATGAGTAACTGTACCAAATTTCAAGTCAATCGGTTGTATAGTCTTAGAGATATCGTGATGAGTCAGTCAGTGGTATTTCGCTTATATATATATAGAAGAAGATAGATAGATTATCGCCTTCAATATACACCCCTCCTCTATCCCTAGAAGGCTCCACGCAAATGTACTCCTGTTTGCAATAGTGCCGGAAGTCTTCTGTCAGCTCTTTCAGGACCCGTGCCGCTTTCTCTTTCACGTCTTCAAAGTCTCAAATCTTGTTTCTTTAAATACAGATTTCACCTAGGCGAATAAGATGGATGTTCTAACACTCGTATGCTGTACTTGACTGGAAATCTTTTGACAGGCAATGCAGAATGAGCCGGTTCATTGTGTTGGTGGAAATATTTGCCGTCCGGATTCTTTGTTAATTCCTACAGTCTCAGCACTCGCACCAATACTAAACCAATGGTCAGATCGAACCAGGTCACCATTCAATCATGTCTATATTCAACTGAGAAGGAAAAAACATTGGCTAAAAATTACTTTTATAGTTCTATAAAATAATTAAAATATCATTGTCAGGCATACACAAAAAACCTGAGCTCTACGAATCGTTTTAAAACATGTATGTAACAAAAACAAAGAGTCTTAAATTAGGTATTTTATTTTCCCCCGCATGTCGAGGTTCCCTTAAGATAAACGTTTCCCCCTAAAAACGGGACATCTATTAATGTTTAGATAATGGTATGTGTATTCGAGAAAACGAATATTTCTTCATAGTTTTTATGTATCGATAGAAAGAACAAGAATAAACACGTGTTTATAAAAAACTTTTCGCATTTTTTTTTTTTTTTTTTTTTTTTTTGTAAAACAAATTTTCTTAGTTATATATGGTGTTGTTTTCATCTGAATGAGATTCTTCGCAGGATTTCTTAAATTTTACTTTGGTAATTAACGCAAATTTAAGAAATGCGTCTTGCAACTGTGTTTATTTGCTCGTTCACAACTATTCGTAATAGAAAACATCTTTTTTACGGTGCCTTTTTAAAAATTGTTTCAGTGGTTTGCTCTCTTTCTGAAAATGGACCATTTCGGGGTCCTGAATCTAAGCTTGCGGACAACGGGACAAGGCTAGGTAAAACCGGGACTTGCAGTCGCATTATACATACGAGAACGCATAAAGATATCGGCTCTAACTAAGAGGTCAGAGCTTATGTGTTCCAGTACAGAACGGATTGTTTTTTACCTTCGTTTTTTTATATATTAAGTCACGTTTCACGAATCGTTTTTAACCACGTTAATCAATGAAAAATAACGAATGTTACTTTTCCTATTCACGAATCTACCTTACGTAGATCTTACAATGTCTGTCATGCATCAGTTGATGAGTAACAATTCTGTCAATCATAATCGCACTTCAATTACATTCAGTGACAATTGTTGTGTGTATAAATCAGCTATTTCACCAGGTTATGTAACAAAAGAATTCATACTTCTTCATTCATGATAACTTGTGAGAATTACTTTTTTTTCCTGGCTTGACGGAAGTCGTGTAGGGCTTTTCCATTACTGAAGGTATGAAAATTGTTATTAAGTAATAAATTCTTACGATTCGCAACATTTTAAAATTCGAGAAAGGAAATCGATGGACATTCATTGTCTCGTCTATTCGAAAATGAAATAAAACGAATTTTTATGATGCAGCACTTTTTTTCTTCTGTTTAATGATACAGGCACAGCGTCAAATACGTTTGAATTCTTTTAATAATGGCTCGAACGATCTTTTTCTGCATACTTTATTTCACTCAACAGTCAGTTGGTTTCAAATAACATCCTTTTCAAGCTACTCGAAGGTTCTAATAACAAACTCCGTAATAATAAAGAACGATTAAGTGACATCTGAGTAAGTATTTCTGTTTCATCATTTCCACATCCTATTAGAATTATACGGCTTCGATCCAACACATAGTAATTAGCATTATTTGGTTCGACGGTATTTGGGAGAATCGTTGTAGCCTTAATCCCCTGAGTCACAACATCCATATCAGCATCAATCTTAATAATATTTTAAGCACTCTATTAAAAAAATAAGGTTCGATCTAATTTTTAAGTTTACATTTTCTTTGTGGTTTTTTATTAAGCTAAAGAAAGTAACAGTTGATGCTCTGAATTGCATTGCTTCCAGTTGTAACTCTCTCACATATCCACAACCCTTAATTTAAATTATCGTGTTTACCTCACTCTGGGATTTTTTTCTTCTCACTATTGTGAATCGGTGAAATCATTGAGCTCAATAGAAAGAATTGCTGTTCCAGTTATTGTTTTGTATTTAGCAGAACATTGGTAGGAATCGTGGAAAATAATGAGGGTTGCTGCATGTTGAATATCTTACAAGATTTAGCCATGGGAAGAATTTAAGTTTCACTTAAATACGATGATGTCCGAAACAAATAACTCATTATTAAGACATTTAATTTAAAAAATATTGTCATGGTCGCGAACTCTTTTTCTGTCATTGTTTCAGGGATTCGTAGGTTCGAGTCGATATATATTTATATGATAAATCAAAATTATGCTATCTTTCTTTTTATTGGAGTGTTCTAAATATCAATCTATTTTAAATGAATTTTTTTTTTGATATCTACATTTTAACTACTGAAACTTCCACTTTAAGGGTCGTGCGTGTTTTGCTTATTAAAAAAATCCCTAGCACCAAAAAAAATTGTTGAATTAGAAGCTTTTTCTGAGCCACGCAAACTCGCACGCTGCACTTTAAGTCATGTGGTTGAGAAATATCAATTACTTTAACGTTCCAAAAATTATTGAGTAAGCCTTTTTTGAAGAGAACAATATCAAAAATTCATCGAATAAGATGTTACACATATTTAAAGGTACAAATCGTTACTAAATGATGCAGCGAAAGCCTCCTTGGGCTAAAATGTATTTGTGAGTGAACATATTTTATTCAAGCGCGAATATAAATTAATATATGAAAAAATGTGATCTACTAACCTGACGAAAACTTAAAATAATTTCATTTGGTTGCTGTAGAAATCGTACTAAATGTTGATAGTTAAATGCAATGTTACTTATCCAATTTAACATTTCATATATTTCGAGATTTTATTAGTAAATGTATGTGATAAATATACAAATAAAGTAGGAAATTTGGAACAGATAACTCATATATTTGTTAGTCATTTTCATTCATGGTAAAGTCTGTGCACTCATTGATCTAAACAAATCTGTATTTTCTGGGAATAGTAGCTCGCGCTTGTCAAGTGATAATTATCATTCCACCGGATATTTTGGCGTAAATCAGTGGAACATATCCGGAAAAATTTGTAAGCAATAATGTTAACCAATACTGGTGTTTATATGGAATTCTAAGATTACATAGAGAGAAAATGAGTCCTTCAATCTCAAAACCAAAATATACTTTGTTTTTTTCCACATATGTATAGTATTACGGGGTCCTGAGATGACACTTTAGGCTTTCAGATGACATTAATAGATTTGAGAAACTCTTTTTTTTGTAATGAACCGTGACTTCTTACGAAATTAGAGTAGAGATATTGAAGTATATTGATGTGCTATAGCATTTATAAACAGCGTGGAGTTTAACGTGAGGGTGTTGTGGCAGAAAGAGTTATAAAAATTTAATATATACAGAGGCAAAGTTAGAGGCTACTTATGCTGATATGAGGAACGAGATATGGGATTCGAAGCTAGTCGTAGGTAAGAATCTGTTTCTAGACAGTGAGTCGAACCCGCTTGCAATTTCTACTGCATCGAATACATTTAGTCGGTAACAGTTAAGTACCTTTTTACAACATTAGTATTTGAGTAGGACGTGTGCAGGAACCAAAATCCAAAGTCCTGATAATTAACATATTGTTTTTTGGTTTTTTGTTCCAAGATTCGAAAAAATCTAACAGAGTTCCTACTTTATTTGAACGCATTCTTTAGAGACTATTCAATTATTGTGTGTGCGTGATTAAGAATGGTAAGATTAAGTGAAGTGCTTTCGCGGTGTTTACAATAATTTATTTTCAGTAAAATCATTGTAATTATTTCTAAAACAGTCTGTATATATAAGTTCAAATTGAGGTGCAAATGTTTCATGATCGGCTTCTTCATGGGTTTTTTTCTTTTTGCTAATGATAAACATAAATATGAAATTCGAAAAGAACGCTAGTGAAAATCCAATCGCAAATTAAGAAGTTTGTGACCAAAAATTTACTTCGAAGGAAGCAAAGAAAATTAATGCAAACTAAGTAATGGTTTCGTTTATGTTAGATATGCAAATGATTGAAATGTCAATCGCGTCAGTGCCGTTGAAGGCGGCTAAAACGTAGGCTCTTTAGTGGTGCAGTGAGACACGTCGAGTATTCTATGGTTATGGTCCATCAAAAACGTAGAAAACTCGACGACTAAGGAGCCTTTAAAAACTTCTCACAAAGCGCGTAATTTCGATTCTAAATACTGTGCTTGTTATTAATTTATCGCTTTAAAGTATGTGTATTAATATAGGAAACTGATGTGCTACGATTGTTTTATACTGTGACAGAATACTTATAATAATTCGAGATAAAAACCAACGTTTTTAAAAACTACGTTTTTATATGGTGGCAAAGTTTACTAAAAAAAATTATTGAAATATTAGTTAAAACTTGTTGCAGATGTCTAAATATTGCATTGGCAAATGTCTAAATATTGTTAAGCCAAAAAAATCTCCAAGTTTTGCAATTTTTGAAATCGCGTCAAGTGGATGGGCTAAACTGCATTATTAAAAAACATTTATTGAAATATTAGTTAAAACTTGTTGCAAATGTTTAAATATTTCATTGTTAGGCGAGTAAGAACAGTTCCCAAAATTTCAGTGCTCTAGCGTGATGGGAAGTTGGTTAAATTAACAATAGAAAATTCGATGACACACTGATACACACACTGATAGACACACGGCAAGTGAAATACATAAAAACGTTAAAACTAACTAAAATTAATTAATTCATCAGATGAATTAAATGATTGGAATGCAGTTTAACCCAACAACCCTTGGCGACAAGAATTATTTGGCGGTATTTTGCCAAATGTGGCTACCCTGGTCCGTTTTACGGACTTAACATTCAGCCAAAAAACAAATCGCCAAGTTTGGTGCCAATTTTTGAAATCGTGCCAAGTGGTTGGGCTAAACTGCATTATTAAAGAAAATATTAGTTAAAACTTGTCGCAAATGTCTAAATAATGTATTATTAGGCGAGTAAGAACGATTTCCAAAGTTTCAGAGCTCTATCTTGATGGGAAGTTGATTAAATTAACGATCGAAAATTTGATGACACATGCACACTCACACCAAGTGAAATACATAAAAACGTTTTAAAAAAGTAAGCGATTGTATGGAAGCGAGATAGTATGATGTCGATAAAAGATATAATGTTCTTCAAAAGTTAATTTTTTTTGGAAAAAAATGTGGAATTTTAAATTTAAAAAAAAAATTAAAGTTTTTTTTAAATGACAATTAATGTCTGAAACGATATTCATTTCAATATTAAAAATAAATGTTTTTTTTTTATATAATATGCTTTATATTTAACATTATAGAATACTGAAGTAATATTTTGCCATCTTTATTTGTATGCGTGGATATATAAATACTGAAGTCTTATGAAATAAAATACATACAAAACTGCCATAAGAATTTATTTTTTGACTGATTTACTTAAACTTAACATACTCTACACTGAGAGAAAGAGTAATATTTTTATACTCGGACTCAAATTTATCAAAATATTATGAATACAGAATATTTTTCTTTTCTTTCTTCCTTTCTTGGGCAATGAGTATTATTATGAATCGGATTTTGTGAATTTCTAGTCAACTACTTGCGCAATAAGATTATTATAAATGTCAAGCTAATCAGAATATATATAAATATAACAAACATTTAACGCTTTAAGTCTCGCACTGATACCGCATACCTCACCTGTGGTGAGCAATTTTTATTTTTGCAGGATTTCTGTTAAAATAGTTTTTTGTTATTCTCCAGTTAATTTACATATATTTTACTTTAAGATTAGTTTTGACTTGCCTTTCGCGCTCACGGGGGAAGAGAATTCAAAAATAGAGAAATATTTAATCTGTCCAGTGCACATGTTAGGTATGATGCGACTGTACCTAACTAAAGAAGGTACACCCCTGAGCACATCACCAATGAACAACAGCGTGCAATGTATTAAATATTTAAATGAATGAAGATTAAAACAACTTGCTTAAATTGAAATTAAAATTCTTGTGAAAATATATTTCATATACATACCCGTACATATACATTTTTACTTCAATCTGGGGCAGGTAATAAACGAATGCTAGGAGAGCGGGCAAATACTGAACAAAAAATTCTACGCCAAATGCAATCATTCAAAAGTAAAATAAGGCGCGAAATCGGTTAGAGACAAGACTTGGCGTTGTACCAAACTACTTGCCATCAATCTTCATATTTGCGATTTCATTAGCTTTCCGAATGCCTTTATAACAGAAGACAGAAACTCGAACACAAATGAGTTTCTAGAAGCTACTTATTTAGATCGCGCTTCTTAACCATGGGAGGTAAGAAGACCACTCTACTTCCTCTTTGCTTGAGAAAAAAAAGATTCCAAATGAAACTACACAGATGTGGGAACCCTGTCACATTCTCGACAACGTAATGCATTTACTTCAAGGTTGCGCTGCTCGGATCTATTTCTTGAATCATATATACGTATTTTCTTACACGTTTTTTTTTATATCACTGTACGTCAGGGATACACAAACGCATTGAAATCAAAGAACCGCAGAAATTTAATGTGATTTTGGCTAGAAAAGAACCCCTCCCTTCTACATGAAAATTATGAATCAAATATATGAATATATATTCATTAATTATATATGTGCATCTAATATTATTGCAAAAATAATCAGGCGTGAATAAAAAATTTAATTTTGTACTTTATATTGCAAAAATGTAATACATGTTTCAATCCTTAGTTGTTGTTTTTTTGTATAGTAACTCAACGTAAAATTAACTCCTAGACTTTATTATTTGATCAAATGCTTTGTTTTATTTGGTAAGCTACTATTCAAGACTGAAAAACAAATCATTCGCTATTATTTGTTGATTCATAGATACTTGGGTATTTTAGAGAATACAAGAACCTTTTACAAAGTTTTTCATAATGAAAACCTTTATCCCTTTTCATAATTGTTTTTATCAACGTAATGATGCATAAAAATGTAATGAATTATCTTCCAGAAATTAATTTCCTTGATTTTCAGATTAGAGTGTTGTTATTTAATATAAAATTTAACGTCCGCATATATATATATATTTAAAATATCGGTAATGTATCTGTATAGTGATGAAACAATTATGTTTTTAAACGTAATCATTTCTTCAAAAAATTGACAAATTAATAGCAAATCAAAAAAAGAAAATTTTTCTAATTCAGAAATTGGTTATTTTTCTATTATAATAAATCTTTTAAAAGAATGCCTTAAGGATTCGAAGAAATTGAATAACACAAATTAACTCCTTCTTCTTAAATCCATTTTGAGTACAGAATTTTTGTATAATTCCATTATTACCATGCTTGTACAATAACATCATATATTGAATACGATTACACATGTTAAAATCAGTCACTTAATAAGGTAATTTTAAAGGGAATCGAATAATTTCGAAAAAAAAAAAAAAAAAGAAAAGAAAAGAAAACAAAATACATTTCAAGGGACACAAAAGTGACAGAAAGAATGAATGAAATAAAAAAAATGTGTTTAGTAAAAAGTACTTCAAAATATAACCATTATGGACCATTCAGGAAATTTCAATTCTGACTGATCATATTTGTTACCGCAATGAATTCTTTCTAATGTCAGTATATGTCAGTTTCTGCAATACACAAAAGTTCCTCTAACCATATCAAATACACCACGTAATTTTTAAGCCACGCCCGTATGAAAGGTTGGCACCCGACTTTCTACAATTATGCTGCTCCATAGTGAGGACTTGGACTCCACATATACAACAGATCTGTAGCAGAATCATGACTCCAACTTGTGGCATGACTGAAACATCTCCTACCAAGACCCTGTCAAGACCAAAGCTGTTGCTGCCAAAATGATCATATTCTTCTTATGTTGATCAATGGGTTCCAAACTTTTTCAATTCGTGTACCCCTGGTTGGCTCATATCTTTTTAGCGTACTGCCGACCACGAATCCTCTCGGAATTTCCGCCGTCAATGATTTCACCCCATTACAAATTCCAAAAAAGGAGATGTCGAATTAATTGGGTTTTTTTTTTAAAAAAAATATATATATTTTTAAGTGAGCACATGAAAGAAAAATTAATAGGATATTTGTGACTACATTAAATTACAAAATTTTGAAAACTAGGCTCAAAAGAAGATAAATACAATCATATCCGGAGCTGCATTTAATTTGCTTCTACATTTGTTTATTTATTATGTAAGTACACGAAAAGAAAAAAAAAACTGCTTGTTCAACAAAAGCTCCGTACTAGTAAACAGCAACCAACACATTAGAGTGTTTTGTAGAAATTTCCTTTGTATTGATAGGGATGTCAATGTTATAACTAACAATCGTAATAAAAACCTGTTTCAATTTTTTAAAAACTCTTTAATATTTTATTTTCCACTCAAGGGGCTATTGTTTTAGTCGGATTACTTTTAGCGTACCAGATCATTTTTCAATTTTTTTATCGTTTGCATCCATTTTAATTACATTTAGTTTAAATATATTCAATTCAATAATCTATCGTTTGCTTTAACTTTAATTACATGTTGCTGATATAATATATAATATTCAATTTAAAAACTTACCGTTTGCTTTAATTTTAATTATATTTAGCTTAAATATATTCAATTTAATAACTTACCGATTGCTTTATTTTTGATAACATTTAGCTTAAATATATTCAATTTAATAATTTATCGTTTCCTTTAATTTTTATATCGGAAAAGTTTACTATTATCGATTTCTCAATATTTCATCATTTATCAATTCTTATATTATTATCATTATCAATTCTTATATTTAATTGAGTAATTTAATAATAATTATAAAAAAAAGCGCACCTTGGGTGGCTAAAAATATTCTTTGCAAAACTTTACATAGAACTTTTTATATATATTTTTTTATTAATTATTATTATTTATTTATTTATTTTTGCTGCGTTGCCGCCATAATCGCTTTCTTTTCGTGTAACCCTAACAACTTCTCATTTACCTTTTGGGGTATGCATACCTCGGTTGAGAACCGCTGGTGTAGATTATAAATGGCAATTCAATAAAACTGCATTAATAACTTCGGGGTAACTGATTAGCGCTCTCAGTACATGCTTTTCGCCAAAGCCATTTTACGTGTAAATACCAATGTAATATCAAACATCTATTTTCTGTCACATACAAGCATTTGTTACTAAGTATAACAAAAGGAATTTAAGGATGGATGTTCCTTTATGTGGAAACTTATCGCAATCTCATATCTTAATGATATATATATATAAATTGCAAAACATGATTTCACACAAACGTCCTAGTTTTATTCCAATGTTATACGTAGGCCGGCTGATAAATTGGAACACTTATAGCTTGTAGGCTTTTAATCTCCGTGTCTGTCTTTTCAGTGGAACATCATTTCAGCCTTTGCCGTACCCAGCATTACATTTAATTAAGAAGATTTAAGTTAAAAATTGTTTGGCTAAACAGTAAGGGATGTGAATTTGGAAGTTATGAATAAAGTTGCACGCCATAGATGGTTCAGAGTTGAGGGGATGTGTTATGATTATGCTACCTGCCGGTGGCTTGCAGAGAGGTTGTTTATCGGAGAGGTAAAGGAATCAGAGGGAAAATGAGAACAGTTCTTGTAGGCTCCAAAAAGACCACGCTTCCAGAGATTGGCCATGTTTTATAGTTCTCTGCTTACTATTCAGTGTGCATTTGCATTTCATTAATGGTTTGAATATTTAATATTTTGAGAATTCAGTAGGATCTTTCTAGGTCTTTTAATTTTGGGATCAGAAGTATAATTTGTGATATTTTGAATCGAAGTGTTACCATATTTTCAAAGATTTTGATAGCAATTTCTTGCATTATGAATTTTATGGTAGGAAAATTAATGGAGTTGTAAATGTCTACATTTCTCACAAACCATCTGGCATTTAATATTTGTCTTAAAACATGTTTTTGCGATCCTTCTGGTTTGTTATTAGGGATTATAGTTACAAAACCCCAAACTGGGCAGGAATAAGTAAGAATTGGTCGGGGAATCAGAGTTTATATAAGCAACTTGTTAGTCATTTTTGAATTCCGAATGATTACGGAGTAACCTTAACACGCGCTTGTACGGAATTTCTTTTTAATGTATGAATTTCTTTTTCCTGCGTGTAATGTGATTTTCGAATATAAATCGTTTCTCCAAAATTACACCGAGGTATGTGGTGTCATGAGACCTGGGTATTAAATGATTATTTATGTAGACTTTCGGGCTGATACTTTTTTTGGTTGTTTAAGAAACTTGCTCCAGTTTTCATGGCTTATATGGCGATTTTCCATTTAGAAAACCAGTTTTCAAGAATAATAACGTGTCTTTTAAGCGCATGTGCACTGTTGTTGGATTCTGTGTTGGGCCAATATTGGAGCGTCATCTGCACACATGCATGTAATAATGTTGTCAGCGCGGGATTTATCGTTCACAAAACTTGAGAAAAGGATTGGATCGAGGATTGATCCCTAAGCTACTCATGTGGAGATGTTCTTAATGTCTGAATAGGTGTTGTTAACACCTACAGTAAAGGAACGATTTTCTAGATAAGTATTTGTTAGTTTGAAGGATGGGGGAAGAAGGGTATTGATTTTTATCAGTTTATAGATAAGTCCTTCGTGCCACACTTTGTCGAACGCTTTTTGTATTTTTTCCTTTGTCGAAGGCCTGTCGATTTCCCATCATTAATTCTGGATTTGATACGTTCAACGACGACACATAGAAGCTGGTGGGTGGTGGAGAGTTTTCCTTCCCGTTTTACCAAATTAATCCTTCAAATAAACAAAATACTCTGAAGAACGAAAACGATGCTGACTTTTTACAGCAAAAAGAATTGAAGCAAATAATTATGTAATACAAAGTCAAATTTAAAAAATTAACATAGGTAAATGATAAGATATTAAAGTATAGGTAATAAATTATTGAAGCTACCAACAATATTTTGTTCAGATATTAAAATTAACGCAGATGATAAATTAATTATTAAACGAAATATAGTTAAAGAGAGAAATGTAATTATTATTGCCATAAAATAGGAAAAAATAAAGCAAATCTTTACATATTGATCTATTCTCAGTATTACTTTTACTTAAAATAATTTATTTCACACTTTTTTAATATTTTATTTTAAACTTTTCTATTTATTTTTCTTCATCCTATCTATTCATATATTATATCTATTTATATATTATTTTATCACATCATATTCTATCTATTTATTTATTTTTTCCCGTATATGAAAATAAATTGCTATCTTAAATGCTTCATAATATTTTCCATGCGTATACCCTTTTAATTAAGTTATTTGAAACAATTTTTACACAGTTATTTATGGAAACATTTCTTCTAGTTATTATTTTAATGTATAATGTTTAAGGTTAAATTAAAAGTATTTAAAACATTTATTTGTGAAAGAAACGAAGTAAAAAAAATTAACAGCTTAATATATATATGTGTGTGTGTGTGTGTGTGTGTGTGTGTGTGTGTGTGTGTGTGTGGTGTGTAACAGTCCCCATGACTTTAACAAGATAGCTACCGCCACCTGTGTGGTGTCATTGAAAAAAGAAAGATTTTTTTTTCCTTTCTCTAGTAGTTATGCGTGTTCTGTGTGAAAATGTCTTTTATG